>JANHGB010052151.1:0-20567 GCA_026283785.1 Coracopsis vasa | reverse complement strand
GTCCCTGCCCATGGCAAGGGGGTTGGAACTTGATGATCTTAAGGTCCTTTCCAACCCTAACTATTCTATGATTCTATCACATACCAGTGCTCTCCCATGAAAGTACACGTCCACACAGGTCTGTGGAAGACCTTATACATATTTATATCCATACAATTTATTTTTGGAGTTACACCAATATGCATGCTTTTTATTGCCTTGAAGGTTACTTTTCCTTCTGAATTTCTTTCAAGTGTCTTTATCAGTTTAATGCATCTTGGCAAACCTGCTGCTTCCTGGTATTCTGAAATAACTGTGGAGTTTGAATACTCTTAAATTGAGAGACTGTTGTAATAACTAACAAAGGAGCACGCCTTTAATTCATGTCTATCTATCTTTTGATAACTGGAGTAAACTTTGTTACAAAGAATGTATTTCTCTGCACAACAGTGAAGTGGTAAATGCTCCATCCCTGGCAGCGTTCAAGGCCAGGCTAGACAGAGCCTTGGGTGACATGGTTTAGGGTGAGGCATCCCTGCCCATGGCAGGGGGGTTGGAACTAGATGATCTTAAGGTCCTTTCCAGCCCAAACCATTCTGTGATTCTCTGATTTTAATTATTTTATTAACTGATCCTGCTCAGTGATACCTGAGTTTTGATCCCTGGCACTTTACATCTGAAATAACCATCTTGTCTTTTGACTTGAATATGGGTCTTTGCCTCCAAATATCAACATCTCTCTCCCATTCAGATCTCTCCTATTACTTTCCCTAATTCCACTCCCTTGTGAGCTTGTAAATCACAAGCTTCTCTCTCTGCCCCTTAGTCAGGCTGCTTTTCTTTCAGTCCAAAGGAGCATTTTCCACCTAAAAACCTCAGCTATAGGCCCTCCCCCATGTTTTGAAGTCCACATTGGTCTTAAAGGGCCAATTTAGCTGATGAACTGTCTCTTCGTAAATACATGTGCATAGAGTGCCCCTGGGTCTGGTAAGCATGAAAAGGTTGCATGCGAGAATATTACATCAGTCCACAATTTGAAAGACTTCTTCAATATCTTTTCTAGGGTTAAAATTAAAGATACTCACTGCAGAGTAGACCCTGAGGGAAAAAAATCAACCAAACAAACAAAAATACACACACCCCTCCCCCAAAACAACCCTCAACCTGCAGATTATAAGGCGTAACAGCCATGTTTCTTTTTATTGTAAGAGTGACACTGACAGCAGTATTTCCTCATGGGACTCCTACTCTTTTTAAATAACAGGCTAAGAACCACAACTTTATGTTTTAACAGTAAAAAAAGCTAAAAGTTAATGCAGCTGGATTTAGGGTTTTGTTTTGTTTCTTAGACTTGTAGTGATCTTACTTTTATTACCTATTTTTTATTATTCACTTAAATTTCTTACTGGTTTACCACTGATAAGAATACATGCTATACATTTATACAACTTTATTTTGACAGATGATCAAATTACTGTTGTGGTAAAACTGAGTCTCGAAGTAACAGCATCAGCAAGGCCAAACACAACTACAGACCTTGCTACCTCTTCTGACAGAAAAATCTCATTTACCACAATTCCATGAGAAGGCTGTGATTTTTTTTTTACTCATCTTTTATTGAACAGTAAATAAAGGGACTTATTCTAAGAGTAGTCACTGACACACAATATGCAGAAATCGGTTCACTTTAAGTTGGAAGAATTTTAAACTTTTACCAGGGAGAGGACATGTTTCCACAGTTTAAATTATATGAATTCAAGACTCAGAGTTTCAAGAGGTCAAAACTTTCCTGCTGAGTCTTGAATTCATGTAATCTAAAGAGGTTTCTGAAGAGGATACTTCAGAAATCCAGAAACTGAAAACTCAGTTTATGGTCAGGCAGGTGCAAAGTTTCCAACTATTTATCTGATGCAGGGGGAAAAAAATGCCATAGAAATTCACCCCCTATGCACACCAGCAGGTGCTTTCAATACGCAATGGCACTGCCTATACCCATGCTTGCTGAATGCAGTGACAGTCTTCATTTGTTTTTGTTGTGCACAGTGTATCACAGCTGAAGGAGATTATTCTAGTTTCTGAGACACCAAATTAAGCCTATGGGCATTGTGTTCCACTTAACTTGCACTGATGAATGAAGTAAGCTCCTTGTTTACCCAGCCATCAAGCAGAAAGGTGTCTAGTGTCACCTCACCTGATCATATTCTTATGTCCTACCCTGCTTCTATTCTGTCTCAGTGCCCCATATATAAAGGCAGATATAAAACATTGAATACCATACTATCTCTCCACTAGGTAGCAAATTCTGTGTGTAGCTATATATATATACATACTTACATAGGCACACATACACTACATTTATGTATATATATGTACACTTAGACATGTATCTATATTTACAGACATCTACACATGCACACACACATTTCTTCATAGGTAAATGATTACTTCATAAGCCCTATGTTTTCAGGACACCATGAAGAGAATTACAGGAACACAGATGGCATTTTATGCATTAGGATACAGTATTTCTGTGGCACGGGGAGCTGAACAAAGAACATAATGTAAATGTAGAACCTTAGAAAATACAGACTGAGGATTCCTAGTTTTAGTATTTCAATAACTTCCAGCTTTTGCAGAGGTATCATAAACCTGAACTTACAGTTCAAACATTGTGTAGGTATGCGTGTGGAGGAAAGTCAATACATTAGGTATTACAGTTTCAGAGATAGAGCTCACAGTAGTAGTATTGCCCATTTCATCAAGGTCTGGCTATCCTGCAAACGTTAAATCACTAGTGCTTGTACTTCTGCAGGCAGTTAAATCAAGCTATACAACAGCAGAGGCACAGAATTACCCAGCTCTGTTGTGCACAAAGCATAAGGGACAGTCAGATTTTCTGTTACTGCAAAAAAACAATGTTAAATGTTATGTAAAGCTATTCCCTACTTATCCTCCATAAAATACAGCTACTGCTTAGACTGTATTAACTGCTGTCAAGTTCAAGCAAAGCGATTAAAGAGAGGACAGTCAACCATTTCACATGCGGGCATGTGGGTTAGACAGGAACCACATGAGAGTATGAGAGTAAAACCCTGTACCCAGCATTCATCATCTGACTGATACTAGGCAAACAACCACTCTAAGCCATATTTCGTATTCAGCAAGGAAGGGAATTTCTGCTTTTCTATCTTAACTTGCTAAAAGGCACAGAGGGCTGCCTCCTCTGACAACTTCCTCCTTTCTGCCACTCAGGAAAACATCCCATCTCTGCATCTGACAAGCAGCAATTTGGGAACAACCAGAGAGCTCCTACTGAGAACGAGTTATTACAGCAGAATCTGAGCATATTTCTCTGCAGAGCTCCAACATTTTATCTGCTTTGGAGCACGGAAGAACTGGTAACTTGTCAAAGCTACTTCTACTTTTCTGCTGCTTTCAAACGTTTTTCCTGCAATTCCTTTCTTGTTTTTGTGCCCTCCTGCACTGAAAATATACTAATCCACAGTGACAGCACTTAGGGCTGATTAAAGTGTTTGCAAGTGATGACAAAAATAAGCTCAAAGGGCAGATGGCTTGCAAGGACAGATTTGCAAAAGAGAAGGAAAATAATTTATGAGCAGAACCTACTTTAAATTTGCAGTAGAATCATTACCTTCACCATCCTCAATGCATCAGGAAAGCAAATAATTGTAATTACAGATGGGACATAGCTCTTGCATATTTAAAATCCTCAGTAATTACTGCAGTGAAGGAAGTCAAGTCAAATGCAGCAAATCATTTTTTTCTTCCACAGAAATGAAACAGATTTGATATTATCCTTGTCTAAAATTCATCCAATTCTCTAATATTTGTTTAAATGATATTAGTCTTAAAAAATAATAAAAATCTGACTGCTGCACTTTAAAAAAAAAAATAATCGCTTTAGGGAGACAAAATGAACTTTTAATACATAACCTTTTTTTTTTCCTTTTTTCTTTTTAAATGGGAGATGGATAACACGTTTTCAATCTAGGCACTACGCCTGTGGGCAATGTGCTGGCTTCAACAATTCTCCAGCTACTACAGCCCTGTTAGGCACTGCGCCAGACAACGCCTTACCCAGAAGAACTAAAACCAGACTGTTGACTTCGGCTGTAGTCTTGCCCAAGCTAGGCTCATAGTACTGTTTTCAAGACAATCCTGTGGGGTACAGCCTGACAGTTCTTGCAAAGGTCAGGCTCTCTGCATTGAAAAGTAAACAAGCCACACGCTCCATGAGCTCCAGTGAGGCGCAGAAATTTCCCATGAACTCCTCTCCGGTGGCAGAAGAAATTCTGACTGAGATGAAAACATGAATGAACACCAGAGGATCAGTATGGGGTGGAACATTGCTTGGGAAGTCCATTCTTTGATACTTAGCACAGCATCAATTCCTCCTGAATACATCTCTGTGCTTACAGCACTCCTCACCTCTCCATCACACTGCATAACAAAATAACAGGACAGTTCAAGTACCTTCTAAGGAACCAAAAACGAATATAACCAATCTGTCATTCCTCCTTTCAGCCTTTTAACAGATAGACAGTAAGTTGGGCTTTTTTCTAGTTTCCACTCACATCTGTAAAAATTCCTAAAATGGGTGACAGTTACTTAGAAAGCACAAAGTACTTCCCTGTGGAAATGTCTTTATGCAGAAGTTATGAATGCAATTAAAGAGTTTTCATTAAGTGTTATGATTGCTTAGTGTAAGACAGTCATGTATTTTCAAGCCACTAATGCCACTGATTTAACTAACGATATAGCAAACCACAATTTGATCTATAAAATTCCCACACAAACTAAGTTCACTTTCTACTCCCTTCTCCATTTTCATCTGAAAAACTAGGATTTACCTGGGGAGGCAGCAGAGCAGATAGCTGTTACCTTTTTGTTCTTTTAGGTAGACCTTGACAGTCAGACTACGCAAAAAAAACGTTCTGTCTGCCCCAAAACCCAACCACTGAAAAAAAGTATCCCAGAAATACAGAGTATATATCTACTTTTGTCATCTACTTTGCAGCCTACTGAGGTTCAGAACAGGCAATAAGCAATAATAATCAACAAGCAAACTAAAAAACCCTAATTAAGTAAAGGATGAGCCTGCAAGTTTTCCAGCCCTTTGCTTTTGGTATCAGTGAATCACATCCAGTTTTGAAATTAACTTGAGCTAAGTCTTCAGTAAAAATCGTACCTTCCTTTAGTACCATGGGCTTTCTAGGGTTTTTTTCTACATACTTCATGTGTTTTGATCTGCACTGATGTTTTCTTTTCTTTCACCAAACAAACATGGAAAACCTCGCGATGAACTGCTTATGAATTTACCTAATCTAGGGTTTATGTAAACGCATAGGCACTTCTGACATTTAAAAATTAATTTTAAGCCTTAATGTGACAATAAATGCTTTGAACCACCAGCATTAATAATGCTGTAAAGACAAAGCTACAGATAAAATAACAGTGTGTTGGTAAGGAATGGGAGTGTCTCTCCTGGTATTAAAAAAGGAAAAAACCTCCCCACCCTCACATAATGTGTGGGAATGACAGACCTGCTCTGACTAAAAAGACAAAGTTGACATGCTTAAAGTACATGTTTAGGATCCTAGACTTGGCTTAACTCAAACAGCTTTGATTGGATGGGGTCCCTCAACAGTATTAAAACTGCTCTAATTGCATTCTTCAAGCCAGCTGAAGGCTGACAGCTTCCGCTCTCCCGCTCCCTATCAGGGCACATCAAGGACTTCTGTTATGAGAGGAGCACCTGGTCCAAATTTATTTCAACGGCCCAGAGCAAAATGGGAAGGTGCTTAATGTTCAGCCACAATAGTGACATTTTTACGATACAGCCAAAGTTCAGAAACAAACAAATGAAGGATTTGAAAGGCGCACGAGCAGAAACGGTGACAATAAAAATTCAACATTAATATATCAATTTTAAAACATATACCACCCATATTCTGGAGGGCAAGGCCAAGAGTTCAAGGCAGAGAAAAGGAGAAATCTGTATAGCTAGCTTGGAAGGGAAAAAAACCCCCCGAATCTCTCTATAACTTTTTGAAAGAAATGCTGACCCTTTACTAAAAAGGGCATATTTAATTTCATGCTATATGAAATTAATACTACAAGTAGTACCACTCATTTCACCCAAAATTGGTGACACATTTCCGCTTTAGCAGAATAACAAGTGATATAAAGTTTTTCTACTTTAACTTTTCTAGTTTGTGCCCCTCTTCCTGCCCCAGTGTAAAAAAATCAAATTTACTGGAAGGGCAGGGGGAGATGCACACAGGTAATACTATAAAATCTCCGTATCAGTAGTGAGAGATGAGCAAAATTTATTACAGTGTTGAAGAGTCTTTAATAATTTTCCTCAATCTCTTTAAAAAAATACCATTGCTGTTTTTAATCGAACCTTTACGAGCATGACACTCCTGTTCAATTCAAAATTAGGCCAATTTTATTTCTGCAGCTACAACTAAATTAAAATTACAGTCATTATGTAAATTTACAGAAGACTTTTCATGCACGGAATGACAGAAGATCAGACACTACTTTATTATTTTTTTAATTTCAGAAATTGAAATGCTGAAATTGCTTCACAGTAATCAATGCACATCACACAGTATAGCAAAGTAAAGCAGAAAACCTCACAACTCTGCAATGACATAGGAAGGGTCAATTAAATCTTTATAAATAACCACATTTAGGAACAATTTTAAATGTGTGTCGCATAAACAAGAAACAAATTATTCTACATTAAGTAATTCCATACTATTTATAACAAAGATCTGAGTTCTACACCTTGGAAATTTCTATTCAGGCATAAGAATGTACTGAAAGAGAAAGTAAATTCTTTAATCAGTAAACTGGCTCTTATACTGCAGTAGAAACCATCTATTTCTTCCTATTTGGCAATTACTGGCTTACTTTCCAACCAGTATGTATGGCCAGATTTGCTGCCTCATATGAAGTTATTAGCATGCACACATGTGCTATTTTTCTTTACCAAATAGATAAAAGTGTAATTTAGTAACTGACTGAGAGAATTTGCAGTACAATTGAGACTACTAAAAAAAGACCTCGTTCAAGACAGACTGAAATACATAACTACACAGGTAAAAATACACCATCTTTAAAAAGAAATCCCAACTAATCTATGGAACAGTTAATACTGCAATTTCTTGTAATCTTAAGATTACTGTGGCTCTGCCTTCTCATGCAATTTCCCTTCTATTCTGCATGGTGAATTAGAGAACAATGCCCAAGCACAGACTTTTCTTGACGGCGTATGCGGATACCAGTCATTAGTATTGTCCTGGATGTTGTGCTTGACCAGCAGCAGACTTCACAGAAATATTTTCTTTCCACTTGCTTCCTATTAACTGGGACAAACTTCCCTTATGTGTCTCTCAAGAACAGCCTTGCTTTTCCTTATTTGACCTACAAAACACACTGACATTTTTCAAATAGGAATTTTAGTGTACTGACAGATATTTTCTTTTCACTGAATAAGCAATGATTTTTACTGAGAATCAGCACGTAACAGCATTTAAAGATCTTTAAAAATCCAAATCCCAACCTCATTCTTCCACAAAGATTCTAATGAATAAACAGTATTTAAAATAACAATACAAATCTCGCGGGGAAAGAGGGATGACACGTCAGGAGAAATGGATGGACAGTGGAAGAAAGAGTTAACAAAAACTGCAGTACACCTCAAAATGAGCTATAAAGGTTCCATAATGAACCTTCTAGTCCTGAACTATCTCTCAGGCGCATTCACTTACATTTCTTTATGCTGCCATCTCTCACTGCAAGTATAACAAGAAAGTTAAAATGTAATTTTACATGTAGGTATATCACCTCAAATTAGCAACATAAAATTACTGACATTTATTCTAAAGAAAGCCCTACTGGCTAGAGGTAAAATGCTGAACTAGCATCTGTCAGTACTGCTAATTGAGGTAAGGTTGGGAACTATAAAGTACTATTAAAGGAGTAAAATAATACCAAATGGAAATGCTGAGAAGGTACACTACCCTTCTGACACACTAAATTATTATCCTGATTAAAGTAGCTAGTATGTTTGACTCTTAAAAGTGCCATGAACAGTAATGTGCTTCAGAATTGCAAGGAACATTCTTATGGGCCACAGTACCTGAAAAAACACGTTAACAAATTCTTGCAATATAATACCTATAGATTTGATGTGTTTTTAATGAAGTGTTCCATCTTCTGTATTTTTAAGAAGCATCCATCTTTTTTAGAGAAAAAGCATGAATGCCACATTTTTACCTCCAGCTTCAGCAGTTCCACCTGGTTCTCTGCAGTCTAAGTTTTGAGCAGATCTTTGGACTACAAGCTGTTTGCAATCTTCTTGCCATCACCTTGTGCATGGCTGACAGTGGATAAAATCCAACACTGGACTCAAAGGTAAAACAATTAAATGTAGGAGTATTAACAAAATTTATCCAACTTTATCTTTTTTTTCATTTGGCATCTCTACTCCTTTGACAGCACAGTATGACAAAACCTGTAGAGCTCTGTCTGTTCATTTGGGAACACAGAGCAAATTTTACTGTGGCATGTAGAAGTCTTCTAAATAAATTCAGTTATGAAACAGACGTTCCTTCTTCCTTTACCAGGAGGAGCAGCAGGGGAAGAAAAATCAAAGACTATTCTGATCTTTATAGTCTGACCTATGCCTACAATTTGTTGCTAGCCACAGCTTTTAGAAAATTCAGACTTACAAAACACCAGTAAACGTGGTACAAAATAAAGGCAGTATGAAGAACACTCAAGGATGAGAAGGACTGTATTACATTTACTTCTGTGTGACTAAGTGTGTTAAGTTAATTTTCAGCAGCTACCTGCTTGTTGAGAAATGCGCTGAAACTTGAAGGTAGGGCAGTTACAAGAGTATGCCTAGTCTGTTTGAAAATATTAAGTTGCACCCGTTTAAAAGCAAACATTTATGGCCAGATCCCATGGGATTTATTTTTGCACAATCTTCTCGCATGAGAAAAAAAATACAGTATACATTTCTAGCTTGCCAAAAACTTTCATTACAGCACTAGTTAACAAAGAGAGAGCTCATGCCTTCCCCTTCACCCCAGATAAACTGATAAATGTCACATTATTTAACATTTGGACATACTAAAATGAAGCCAAATAGAGCATACTGGAAGATGAAAACAATTTCCAGGCTCAGTTACTCAAAACTTTGTAGGTCTTTCACAGAATCTTCAATCTCAGGAAGTTCAACAAGGAGAAGTGCAAAGTCCTGCACCCATGGAAGAACATCCCCATGCACCAACATATTGCTGGGGCTACTCAGCTGGAAAGCAGCTTGGCAGAAAAGGACCTTGGGGTCCTGGTGGACACCAAGGTGAATATGAACCAGCAGTACGGCAATAAGGCAAATGGTATCCTGGGCTGCATTAGACTAAGTTTTGCCATGTAAGGTCACACCTGGGGTACTAGGTCCAGTTCTGGCTTCTTTGGTAGAAGAGAAATACATAGACACACTGGAGAGAGTCCTACAAAGGACTGCTAAGATGATCAAGGGACTGGAACATCTTTCCTATGAGGAAGGGCTGAGAGAGCTGGACTGCTAAGCCTGGAGAAGGCTCAGGAGGGTCTCATCAATGTGTATAAATACCTGAAGGGAAGATAAAAAGGTGGATTCAGGCTCTTTTCAGTGGCTCCCAGTGGCATGACAAGAGGCAATGGACACAAAAATGAAACACAGGAGGCTGTCTGATCATCAGGAAACACTTTCTGACTGTGCGGGGGACTAACAGGTTGTCCAGGGAGTCTCCAGCCTTGGAGATAATTCAAAAGCTGTCTGGCCATGGATCTGGGCAACTGGATCTAGGGGAACTTGCTTGAGCAGAGGGGTTGGACCAGCAAACCTCCATAGGTGCCTTCCAACCTCAGCTATTCCGTGATTCTCTAAAAGCTTCAAAATTTTTATGTGCACTTTACAGACACCAGAGTAGTATTTCCATATTCTAAATGATCTGAAAGTCAGGTTTTATGCATGTATGCACACATGCACATATGCACACAAACATCCTCATTCCTTTTAAAAGATAAGACAATCAGGATTTAATTATTTTGCCATTTCAAGAATTCCACATCCCAAGGCCTCCCCAAAAAACCCCACCTAGCTTGAAAAGTCATGGTGAATCTATTGCATATGAACAGTTTCTGAGAGGGGAAAAGGACACAGTTATTCTTGAGTTAAGAATGTCAGAATAGTCCATCAAGCTAATGAAGGAGTTACCTGCTGAAAAAAGTCCCCGACTTAAGAAAAAGAATAAAGAAAAGCCTCAAAAGCCACCAAAGGTCTCCCCTGTATTTTGTCAGCATTCAAGTGACATCCATACTTCAGAATTAACAGAACTGCACCAGTTAACTGGGGCATTAAAGCAACCTCTGCAGAGCTGGACAGTTTGTAAAGTTCATTAGCACCCAGATTACCTTCCTACAGACTCTTTGAGCCCCTCACAATCGTCTGAAAGATCATTAGATTCTGACACATCGTTCTTATATATCTAAATGACCTTTCAGATATGCTCTTCAGGTTCTCACTGTTAACACTGCATGCCAAATGTCACCAAAATTTTTTCAAGTTAAGTGTCACCAGAAGACATTTTGACAGGCCATTTTGTCACTAGATACAGCAACAGAATTACATTATGCTGGAGGTGAGGAAGGGAGTGAAAGAGAGAAAAAGCATCTGATCCCTGGTCAGTGCAGCATTACTTCTGGTATCTTGCATAGTTTGTCAGCATATACATGGCGCTTTTTGGAGGAAGAGGCCACTTCTTCAAGTAGCTCAAGGCTCCTGGCATCCTCAGTTTCACAGGGCATTTTAAGAGGTCAAGAGAGCTGGAGAAAACAGGCAGCATGGGCTGCATTAGAGGGCAGCTCCCCAGTTGTAAGTACCACCTAGGTTCCCAAAAACGGCCAGCTTTTCCCAGAGTAACCAGTTTTAATGAATGCAGACTGATACACCACTTTCCAAGACCTCACATGTAGTTTGGCACACGACCACAGAATAATCTCTTCTGAGGAGCAATCTCAGTTTACACCCCATCACACAGTAAAAAGCAGGGCACACACCACACAGTGCTCCAAGATTGCCAGAATGAATACAACCAGTCCTGTACCTCTAGGTGCAAAGAAGGCAGGCACACGAATACTTTAAGAGGATTAGGGCAGACAGGAGAGAGAAGGGGAAAGATGCATTGTTTCATCTTTACAAGTCTGAGTGTCCATCCTTTGACTTGCTAGTCTTTTCCTTCTGTAGAACTTCATGGAACAAGATGATCCAGTTCAAACTAACATCAGAAAAAGTCTGCCACATTTTCTGAACCAACTGGTACAAATGAAAACCATGAGAAACTGGGTGTGAATGAGCAAACAAGCATCAGAAGACAGGAACCCACACAGCTTCGACAGCCAAGAACAATTTGCCATAAAAGGAGTTCCTGGTAACTGCCAGAAAGCTGAAATATTTCTAAGGATTATTCAGCAAGTGGACAAGTAGGAAACCTTGGGTCAGGACCACTTTCTAATGCTTGTCTCTTTCCCCTTTGAAACTGTTGTCTTTTATCAGCACCATGAGCACGCAGGGCTTACAGAGGGAAAAGCTTCCCTATCCTTAGGAGCATGGCTGCGCCTTCAAATGGGCTTCAGCAGCATTTGGGAACAGTTCATCTGACTACCACCAACATTACCGGGTGCTCACTGCCCTCGAATAGTGTCAGAAAAATGTGAGATTCCAGAGAAGTTGAACTGCTCAGAGCCACACAACTCATGGTGTTCATTTGCTCTTAGACAGAGAGCTTACCAATGGAATTTTAATGAACAGTCATGACCAACCTGCTGGACAAGCAACATAAAACAATCTTTTTATGCAAACAAATTATAACATTATAGCACTGCAGGAAATTTCACATCACACACACTGAACACATGAACTAGACAGTGGTGCGTACGTGTGTGTGTCTGCTCTACATGCTACCTGTCAAAGCAGACCGCCTACAGCTTAGTCAGGAAGAGGCTTTAAAAACCTTGTGAAAATACAGATGATAAAAGGAACTAAGAGGGTGGTACAAAGAACTAGCTTCTCCAAATAAATACTCTGCACAGCTGTAAACTAGATTTCGAGTTCCTGGGGAAGCAGGAACAAATCCTCAGATAAAAACCACATCTACTTAATGAATAGATACGTGGGAGCAAAGAAAGGGCTGACATTTCTAAAGCAACAGACTTAATGGTGCATGGAAGTATTTAATTCCACATTTTCAATTACATTTTCTGGCTTTCACTGTTTTTTTCGGTTACAATGCAAACTGCTTAGCCTATTCGTCAGGGTTTGGGAGTACACAGATCTGAAAACTCTGAAGCAATAATGTAAGTGTGCAAAACTGGGTTGGACTTTATTCCATCTACAAGCTTTACCCACCCAGGAAAGTTTCCAGAAGCACAAGCTGAACCTTGAAGTTTGTTAGATGCTCTTTCCCAGGCCTTTATAAACCAAAAGCAATAAAACACTGTAGGCAAAGCATTCTGATCTTAGACACCATGTACAGTACTTATAGCAACCACCCTATGGAAGTCTTGTTATTGCTGCCTATTAAAAAAAGAAATCTGAAAACCAGAAAGTTAAAGCCTCACTGCTGTGGAGTAAAAGAATGGCCTTTTTATGGTGTGCTACTGCTGCCTTAAGGGGTAAATCCTGTTTAGGGCAAACCCTAGAAACAAAAAAGCCCAGCATCATAGTTGTATTAAACAGATCCCTCTTTTTGCTGATTTTATGGCACACATAGAGCCAAAAACCTCCTTATCAGAACAAATGCTGGACTACTTACTTTGGAGCCAATTAAAAAGGATTGTAAGATGACTTTTAAATTAAGGCTTTCAAGATATCCAACCAGCCAAGTAAACTGTGAGAGCCGGATGCCCACCCTCAAAAGGTTTAGTGCTAGCTTCCCACCACCCACTCCCTCTTTCATAAAATAAAGTTATTTCAAACTCCAGGTTCCTTCTTTGATATGTCTAAGCTGCTTTTGGGGAGGATTGGGCTTTTTATTTGCAGATAGGGCAAGAGTAGGGGGAAGAGGGAGGGAGACAGGGGAGAGAATCAAAGCTACACAGGTTCAATTCCTATTACAAATGGAAAAATTGTAGGCTCTTAAAAATATCGGTCATGCTAGAAATTATATGCCAAAACCCAACAGTGAACAAACTGCAGAGCCAAAGACAGTAAAAGAATGAAGGTATCCATCTGCAGATATCTGGTATCTTTAAAATGAAAAGAGAAGCTAGGTTTGATTCTTTATCAAAAGCTGTGGTATTTCAAAGCAGCAGTTTAGTAATGGAAACCACCACCATCTCAGATTCATCTAGATTTCGTTAAAGGTATTTAGGTACTTAGACAAATATCTTTTAATGGATTCCTCCTCAGCTATTTCTATCTATAATTCATAAAGATGATAGCTAGCTAGACATCTTTATTTTTTAGATATCTTAATTTAGTCAGCAATGGAAAAGAATAGGAGAAAGAAGTAATGAAGTTTTCCTTCTCTTTTTCAGTAGGCTTTAAAAAGCAGTTGCATGCACAGCAAGAAAAGATTAATAAAACTTAGGACACATTAACTAATTATATGGTAATGGGCCAGGTTTTACACTATTTGAAAATACATCCCCATTGGGAAGATGTGTCACATAATATCCAATCAGTATTTACCATATCACCAGTTTTAAATATGGCAACATCACTCTGGTATGCTATATGTACTGGTTTCAGTTTTCTTTGAAAGCCAAACACTAGCTTTACAATGTGTAAAAGCACGAAAAAAATCTCCAAACCACAAATGTGTATTTAAATGTGTATTAAAAAAACATAAAACTCACATTTAGTATTGAATTAATGGCTAAGAAAGACCATTTAAAAGCATTCCAAACTCTACCGTAATTGAAGAAAAATCACATCTGACAGAGCTGTTTACCACCAACACACAGAAACTTCTCTAGGACTGTTCTACTGCATTAGACAAAAGAAACATAAAACATTACTAAAGCAAAACCTCTAGCAGGCAGTCAGAAAATACTAAAAACATCTTGTGTTTTTAAGATAACACATTAGAGCCTGTTTAAAACAAGACTTTAAAAAAATAATCCTTTAAAAAAAGATCACACACAGGGTCAGTGATATCTGGCTAGCAGAAGTCTATGTATGTTTACTGAAGTTAACTTAGCCCAGGTGAGGATCATACCCAAATCCCTGCATTTAACAGAATATGTTTTTAATGCTTTTCCCCCTGACCTTCACACTCCATTGCAGCAATTATATTTTATCTATAAATTGGTGTTTAGTGTTGGTTTATGTTGTGAATAAATACTTGATGGTATTAACACTGCAAGAATTGTTTCTTTTTAAGCAGCTATTGCACACATATCGTGTTTTAAAAATATTTATGATGGATGCATATACACGTATGTATGTGCCTACATACAGACACACACGCAGATCCTGACTTCCACGAGGGAGCAAAAGGCAGTGACCTTTCATCTCAAAACCAAAGTAATTTCTCAGCTACAGAAACAGCACTTACAGATGAAAAAAATAGCAAGCCTGGGGTTTTGCTGATTTTTTTAGTCTATCTGTATTTTGAGTGACTTGCTTACAGTCTAGAAGCCCATGGTATAAATTTCATCCCAGAGTGAATTTTTATGATGGAGTTATAAACCCCTAAAGAAACAGGGTTTACAATGGAAGTGCTGACATAACTAACTATAGCAGCACTAGCACTGCCTCTGCAATCAAGGCACATTATATTTATGAGGTAGGTGAAAGTCTGTAACCATCAATCACTGGAATCATATTGACAGATTCTAAGTTTGAGGTCCAACAGAATTAATGTATTCAGTTTCTCACACCATCGATATGAAGGGGAGAATTTGCAGGCACTTTTATGGGCTTAGGCTTTGACATCTTTACAGAAATCAGTGAGGGGCTGTCTTGCTGAAACATTTCATTCATCTGCTGCCTCAGCTTTTCTAGGGTTTGCACCAGCCTTTCACACAAAATGCTAAAGAAGTAGATTGTCCAGAAACCAAATGTGACCTTATGCACATACCTGTGCTTCATGAGCTGGTCATTACAAACATTAATTCTACGTACATCCACCAGACATTTAAAATAATACCCAAGAATGATTAATCACCCAAAGAATATCCAACTCCTAAATTATAACTCAACATCCCTATATAAAACAATCTAAAATGTCAGCACCTCAGTCTTTATGATATCACACCGTTCCAATAATTCTGTTTTACAAGTAAATTCCTATTATACATTAATAAGTGCTGTTGGTGGCTAAACTTCATGCCTTTGAGTAACGACCAGGTTGAAGGCAATTAGGCTGGCCAGGTGCAGCTGGGTTAGGTACTAATAAAAAGTTTTTAAATTTTACTATTTCCGTTTGGATTTTGGGGATGCATTCCAATCTGCCCAAATTAGGGAGGAAATTGTTTCCATGTTTTCAGCTGTTCCATGGTCTGACTATTACTGACCGATAACCCACACAGACTTTTTCTTTCCACTTACACACACCCCTTACTCACAAGACCCCATGTGTTTATTTTTCAACTTTTCAGAGCAGCACAATAGGAAAACTAAGAAGCTACTCTGTAAGTTTGCAGAAGTTTTCAGTTCAGCCACAGGGTTAGCTGGGCTTGAGTGAAACTGGTCTGAAAACAGAAAATCTGGGTTGGTTTGCAAAGTCCTTAGCTATATATAAATCCAGAATAACAACTGAAATGCAACTATTGTCATCTTCAGTCCCTCCATTCCTCTGAAAGTCCAGACTGGTGTGAATGTGTTTTCCATAACACCTCATGGGTTTTATAATTACTTTAAAACTTGTTTTCTTTTAATCAAACCTACCTAACACCATTTACACCAATTTTAAAAGCCATGTTTTTACTGAAGTGTATGCAGGATGTGCAGAGTGCTGCCAGTGCCCTTGGGTGAGGTCAGAGAAGGAAGGCTTTCTGAAGTGACACCACTGCAATCAGCCATCCTGTGTGTGTACATATGCATGCTTAAATACACCTTCCTGCCCTCTTGCCCTCTACACATTTAATCTGTGAATCTTACTCAAGCACAGCCTGAAGTTGAGCACAGACAGCATCACACAGCTTGTGGCCAGAGGCATCAGGAAGCCTTCAATGCTTCTCACCAGGCAAACGCTTTTCTCAGAAGGCAAAGCTATTGCCAGGGACTGGAGGAGCTGGGGAACAGAAGAGCTATCTCATTCCACACAGATGAGTCTTAAAGCCTTGTATAGATAGCCCTGAGCTTCTCCACTGCCTTGTGAAATCGTTCTCTCACATCAGTCTTTACTTCTGCAAAATGGAGACATGGATTATTTTTAGGAGCTCACAGCAGCATTTGTTAATTTTCATTTTCTACCTGTAAACCATACAGAGATGTCACAATTTACAGGTGACTGCGACAATATTCTCCAGCAGGATCAACACAAGCTTCCCCTATTCCTATCGCTCAGAAAGGCATCCTCAGTGAAGCCTGTGCCAAAATGCTGCTTAATAGGGACTTTAAGCCTGATTGACTACAGCCACTTCTGCATGAAAGCTTGCAGCAAAGTGGCCCTGACGAAAACATGTCACCTTGATGGCTGGGTGACTGTAGAGACACATTTTTCTCCTTTCCAATGCCCCAAGTTCAGCTTAACACACTCTTTGACAAGCAGATTTGTATTCTGGACTCTTTTAAAAACCCCAGTCAGAAATTTAACCTAAAAAAATCTATGATGGTCCAACAGCATTAACACGAAGGCATGACTGAAATGGATACAATTTACACATAACGAAGCTGCAAATTCCACTTGTTCTGTAGCTTTTACACAGATTTGAGCCTAGGGGAAAAAGTAACAGATTTTTGAAACCAGAACAAAGGTATAATTCTATGTGCCAATTTAAAAAGCCATCATTAATTCCTATGACTGTAATCTGAAATTAAGCATGGCATACATCTACTTTTTTGCAGGCATTCCTTTGCAGTCAAAATGCAAGAGTAGTGCAGCACGCAGACAGGGGCATACAGGGAGCTCACAGAAAATGACCTGCTGTGCTTTCCCACAAGTGAGCAGCGCCCTGAGGAGGGCAGCATATAGGCACGGATTTAAATATGCACAGAACTGTTTGCAATCGCATGCTTTGCTAAAACTGCCTTGCCTTCCAAGGGATTAGTGAAGTACCACACACACAGCCACACATCATCATAAAATGTAGGTAGAAAGACAGCAGGATATTAAACCAAAGCTCACTAAAAAATGCCAAAGCCCTTGCTTTCATGAGTATCAACAGGAACAGATTCTCAGCATCTTTAATAACTCAATTTCTTCACTCTAAAGCATTGCCAATCTAATTTTAAATGTGTTTAACTGAATCAAGACATTCAAAGCAATAGATCATCTAATATCAAATTACACAAGTAAAATGGGAACAATTACCAAAATCGGCAAAAACCAGATCTATTTTTAAAAAGGATCCAATTTTAAAACAATGCCACTTAGTTTTCATGTAAGTCAACTTGATAACACAAGCAATAATATATGTGATCCCCAAAACCCTTTCCCCGAAACTGGGCACATTTTAAAACTCAACTGCTTAGTCAGACTTGGTGTGTAAATTTCATGAAAACAAAACAAGTTTAAAATAAATTGAAACAATAAAAGGCATCAGCTTCCAGATAATTTTCTCAATTACTTAATTAAATTTCCAATTCAGTCATGCTGTCTTAAACATTACAACAAGGAATATAATTTCCAGTTATAAAGATTCTCAAAAGTGGTTACAATGCTTAACGAAAGCAAAATTACAAACACACCACAGATTTGCTCTGTTCATAAATAAAAGGCAGTGTTTTTAAGGCTTTTAATATGGCATCATTGTAGCTGCTCAGTCTGTCTTTTCCCACCAGTCTGATTTTTGTCCGTGGCTTCATGATGATATTTTGAGGTGGTAATTAGAACTAAATCTAAATCTAAAAATAAAATTAATTAATCTAAAAATAAAATTAAATCTAAATAGAGGGAAATTTTTCATAATTAGTTACAAATTCTTTATTTTTGAAGCTTCACCTAAATTTGAAATCTAGAAGCACAGGCAGTGTAAGCACTGAAACAGCATTGTAGTTTCCAAGAGAGAGTTAATATATTTAAGCTACCAGCATTTTAAAAGCTAATTACAAAGCTGGCCGCAAAAGTAACAATCGCAGGAGCAGGAGGAGCGCAGGGCCATCCGCTGCCTTGCAGTGCCCTCTGGTGCTGCTCCTACAGAAGTGGAACATCTCCGAGCACACAAGCTCTCCCGGCCAGAGAATTAAGCATGGGTGTCAAAGACCCCAGCCGAAAATTCTGCAGCCTCTATACAATCACACATGCACATATTTAATGTAAAGAGCGTAACTGTGGGAAAAGCATTAAATCACACAAGGCAACACTTGAACAAAATTCCACAAGGAAATATAAACCTACAACACAACTGTTCCCTGAAAAAGGAGCATCCAGCAAATTATCCCGGAATATAAAAATATACAGCAAGTAAAGGTCAGAATTGTATTTCCACCTGTTCACAAAACTCCAGGTCCCATCTTTCTTACAGCTTTTGGAAGCTACAAAAAAACACAATCCCCTTCTTCCCAGCTAAAAGACCGATAAACACCCATAACCTTAAACACAGAAACTTAGGAATACTTTATGGCAATGGCAATCATGTTGTGATTTTACACCTACCCCCAAATAAAATTTAAATGAGCAATTCAATGACCTTAAAGGTCTTTTCCATCATGAATAATTCCATCAGCATTCAAAGCAACCATTAAAACAAATAGATTAAAAATGACCTCACACAGATTTCTTTGTGTGTATCTCAAGTTTTCTGCAGGTACGTGGAAGGTCATCTATTTTTTCAACATTAAGATAGGTTTTACCACCAAGGCTGGAGCAGAGATGTTAGCCACTAATCATTACCCGGTGTTACAACTGACTACAGCAGGCTAAGCCTACTGCATCAAACACAAATTTAAAGAAAAAGAACAGTATTTGTAAGTTTAGTTAAGCCAGAAGATTCTCAAATCAAAAATTCTATGCACTTGAAGCTGCAAACAGTGGCAGACGTGGGTATTTAAGGTTTCAGGAATAATCAAACTGCTCAACCTGAATTGAAATTACTAAGTTATCTCTTAGTATTAAGTCTCTTCCTAATTCTGCTTCCTTTCCTTTCTTAAACTGTGTGCATCTAGTGAAACATGAAACGTCTTTTGATTACTGCCACAAGTATTTCGATTAAATGCCTTTTCCACTTCAGTGAAAGATGTCCCAGTATTTTCAAATGATGTTTCTTTCTCTTACAATAATTCTTTTCAACTGTATTATTTCAGTATTTCTTCAGAATTCCAGGCAGAATCTTTGTAAATCAGACAACAAAACTGCTAGTAAAGTCAAATGAATCACAAACATTGCATTTGTATTTTATCACTGTGAATATCCAGGCAGTTCAATAATAGAAGAAAAATAAAAATAGTAATGTTCTAAAATTGTTATTAAGGAACTGTAAAGAATGCCACTGACTTTGGTGGGTCACCGAAAAGAAACAAAAATAAGTAAAATACAAGAATCCACCAGTTATGTGACAGAGCACACACATTTTAACACAGCAGGCACTAAAATGCATGTTTTTCAATTGCCACTTTGAAGAACAGTGCGAAACATCCTCTTCTGAGCACTGAGGCACAACATCCAGCTTACTGGTAGCAACCACCAACCTAGGCTAAGCAGAGGAAGAGCCTGGAGAGGAAGGCAATGACTGAGAGACATGGTCATACTTCTCTTAAATACATTATCCTAAAAAGTGCAGGAAGAGATTTTTCTGCATCTTCCCCAGAGAATAATGAATGTGGGAAAGCAGCTCTGCATGACAGTTCCTCTTCTTGTCTCCCATAAAGCTGAGGCTATAAGCTACACATGAAGACAGTCCATTACAGATAAGAATACTCATCTCAAAAGTAGCAGTTGCGAGCAGTTTTCTTGAACTTTTAAGGAACTAAAACTAATGCTATAATAGCCACAAACATTACATCAGGAATTTCATGACACTAAATCTAAAGTGACTAACTGCAGCTTGAAATATTTTTTATATTTTTATATTTTTTTGTATTTTCTGAGAACTGTCAGATTACTCTCCAACACTCAGAGGATGATTATCAGAAAGACTGGCAAACACTTGGACTTTCAGCACTATCTATTCTTTGGCATCAGCATTTTCCTATCCACCTTTTACTCTAATCAAAGGAGTTTCTGTTAAGGTATTTCAGAGAATGACAGAATGGTTTGGCTTGGGAAGGGACCTTAAAGCTCATCCAGTTCTAACCCCCTGCCATGGGCAGGGGCACCCTCCACTAGAACAGGTTGCTCCAAGCCCCTGTGTCCAACCTGGCCTTGAACACTGCCAGGGATGGGGCAGCCACAGCT
>JANHGB010052149.1:23929-37427 GCA_026283785.1 Coracopsis vasa | reverse complement strand
CCTCATGGAGCTGCTCCTTAGAGGGGTGGGTGCTGACACTGACCAGCATCCAAACAGGTCTGTTTTCATAGAATCAGGGGAGTTGTGAGGAGCGGCGGCGGCGGCGGGCCGGGCATCGCTGCGGCACCGCCCGGAGTAGAGGAGGCGGCGGAGGGGAACGCGGCCGGCGGGGAGATAACCGGGGCCTTCTGCGAATTGAGGGTGAGAAATGGAAAAAGAGGGTTAGAAAGTCGTTTCTATTCTGCTGAACTTTTGTTTTCTGACTGATAGAGGCCGGTAGAGGACTGTGGAGAAGGAAAGTTTATAACCAGCAGCACCAGGATGGACTTCCCTGCTACCCAACCAAAACCTGCTGCCGATGGTAAAATCATCTACTATCCTCCTGGAGTGAAGGAGATTACGGACAAAATTACCAACGATGAGGTGGTTAAACGGTTAAAGGTGAGCAATCCTGACCACCACCCCTTTCCCTGCAACTTTTGCTTGTTCAGGTAAACATTTCATAACTAGAAAGGAGAACAACCAGAGTTTCCTTGGCACAGTTGAAACATCTCCTTCTTGCCTGCAGACCGTTGTGGGAATACCACCTCTTTGCTTTTCCTTAAAAGAGGAAGAGTCATTTTTGTGATTCGTGACTGTAGTCTTGCAAGTAATTACAAAGCCAAAGTTAATACATTCAACTGCTATTTTGTGTGTGAAGTGTATCCAGTTTTGGACAGAGGTCTGAAGTGGAATCATGAGTGATAATGTAGGATATGTTACTGAAAACTTTGGTAAGCTAGAAGGTTTTTGTGGGTTTCAGCACTTTGAGCAAGCATAGTTGAGCAAGGGAAACAACTAGATCTCGTTAAGGGTGTTCTTTACTGAAAAGATAGCACTGATCGCAAACAGCAAAGATTAATTTCTAGAGTTGGTAGATCGAATTTTGAAGTTGTTTCATAGGTAAACCCTGTCTCAGATTTTACAGTTTAATACTTCGTATTTCTTTTCTATTCAGTACAACCAGTACTTGCCAAAGTTGCAAAATTTTCATAAGCCAAAGTGACTGTTACAAAAGCATCTTCTCTGCTTGCTTGACAGCGTCCTGGGGAGACTTGAGGCTTATCTCTGTTTTTTTTATTTTTTTAATCCCTTTTTCAACTGGAAACCTGATATGCTACTGTGATGCAGTAGTATTATTTCTTAACACTGTGCTGAAAATAGGGAATAAAGTTGAGCATTGATCAAATATTGACATAACTTGCTAGTTAACGCTGTGGTCTTCAGATCAGAAAGTTCTTGTAACCTGGAATTTGGTCCTATGCCCAGGGTGAAGAGATAATCATAATTTTTTTAGAGACTGGAAATACTCTCTCAGCTGATGATCTATTTCCCATCACAGCAGTGACCGCACAAAGATTAAACCCCAGAAATCATGGTCTTGCCTAGTCACTTAGTAAACTGGAAAATCTCTTTGCCTATAAATGTGAAGAGAATGTAAGCTTTGTGCTTAGCTTTGAAAGCAGCAAGACACACATCAGTTGTTTCTTTGAAAATGAGCCTTGTTGTCCAATTACATTTGTGCGAAGTGTGAATGGACAAGTCCAGCCTAGTATTTTCAAAACTGTGGTGGAATATTGCCAGTTACAGGAGAAGATCCTAGAGCTTTGATTGTTTGGACAGAGACCTTGTATGAAAGTCTGTGTTGAAAGGAGTGCAATTTTGAGGTGCTTATTGAAAGAGTATTTTATTTTGTCCTGGCTGGAGAACTTGCAATGGTGAACTGTGCCATTCCTAGATAATAGGAATAATAGAATTTCAAAGTCATGCATATGTTGTGCTAAATTAATGTGTATGTATTGGACATAATTTTCAGGCTAAGAGCAGAGCTTTTTTTTTTGTTTGTTTGTGTCATTTCTTTTAATGAACTAATGTTAAAGAATTAGGATGACCTCAAGACTGTAGACTGAATGGGAACAAACACTTTGCTAGTGGACCTACCGTCACTGAAACAACAGAGGAAGATTGTTCTTATCTTATTGGTACAGTTTAACCTGCATTTGAGGATTTTTTTTTTTGTCAGATACTGGCTTTACTGAAGCATCAAGAAAATTCGAAGTTCTGTGCACTTTAGAACTAAACAAGAAGTCTTTTTTTTCCTTTGTATAGACAAATATAATCTTTATTCATGACATCCATGTTCCTTTATATCAGCTTGACTTATCAAAACATTCATTTGGCATGCAGAATATTATGATGATGTAGTGCTTGGAATGGAAATGCTTAAAAAAGTGGGCTTTTTTTTTTATTTATAAGACAACTTTCCACAACTTAAATATGATCTAATGATAAACGCTGTCTTTAGCAGAATGTGCAAATTCAGACATGAGCCAGTCCTTGGAAATTATAGGGGTTTTGCTGCTGCCTTGGTCATGCATGATCTAAAGATGCTCTGTGTGTCTCTTAGAAAAGATGTGTGTGTAACTTTTTGTTTTGGCCACCAGGCTTTGGGTCAGTTCCTGCAAGTTTTTGTTCTTTTAGCTTATTGAAGTCATGATCAACTTAATTGGTTACAAATTTGTGTCTTTATGAGCAAGTTTTCTGATATTGCATCTGTATTTTTGTGTCCAGATATCTTCTCGTAATGAAGGCTTTTCTTATTATTGGAACTTGAGACATTCTGGGCACCTGTCCCAAAGTGCCTGAGCAGCAGCTTTTGTGCCAAGGACTTCTAAAAAGAATGTTTTTCTATCGTTTCACTCCTTCTGCTTGGGGTTGTGGGTAATAAAATGTAGGCCAGAGTCTTTTACAATGTTTTGATATATCTGTATGATAACATTAGCACAGTCCTGGAAGTACTGAGAATTTTAAAATCAACATGCACCTCTGGAGTGACGTAGAAAGGAAAAGCCTCTGGATTGCATATGCATGATGAGTGAAACACTAGTTCAGGTGCTTAATGGAGTCAAAAAGGTGTTTTCTGGCATTAAATTACATTGATGGGTCAGTGCCTTTTTAGAGTGAGACGGTTATGTGATGTATAATTCTAGCTATTGAAGAAGTGATTTTAACTGGTGTGGCTGGGGACAAGTGTCCATTTCATAGATCAAATAATGTTTAACCAAACTAGGCAGCTAGCATGTTATTGGAGAGTTAACGCTCACTGTACTTTGACTACAGAATGACTTTTTTTTTTTTTGCGAATGTTTCTCTTTAAAATGCATCTGTTCAAGTTATATGGTGATTGGTTTCAGGGCAGTAGGTCAGATGCTTGTCAATTTAGTAAGGCTTCTGGGGAAGGTGGTAACTTTTAGTCAACCAAATGATAGAGGTGGAGAAAACCAAACTTATTGTAAGGTACCCAAGTAGTCCTCCTTTAGTTCCAAAATTGGGCCAGCAACTACATGCAAGTTGAGAACAATTATACTAGCAATGTTATATTTCTTTTCAAAAGATAGTTGAAGGTTGAAAGAACTTTTAGAAACTCAGCATCTGCTTTGCTGCAGTGCTTCTCTCTGACTATTGGATTTGTTTCAAAATTGACTGTATTTTACTGCTTCGTCAAACTCCAGACTTGTATATTGCTGTCTGTAAACTATTGAATCTCAGATACAACTTTCTTTGGTCACAAGAGAATATCTTGATCTCATTTATATAAACCCTTGTAATCACTATGAATAAGATTAATAGTAGTTTACTTAATTGTCAGATACAGTAAAAATAGCCCCATTGATCCAAAATGCTTGGAGACTTTCTCAGAGACTGACTTAAATAGCCTTTATAGGCAAAGCCAGAACTGTCACTGGAAGAAGTGGCTCACTCTGCTGCTTGTCCCAAACTCTGTTCTGTACCCTCTCTATAAGCATTTTGTTTTGCTGCGTGCCAAAACAGATGGGTGAGCAGACCTGGGTTAAATCTTAAGAGAACAAAAAAAACCCCAAAAAACAACAAACCAACCCCCAAACAAAAAAAAAAAAACACACAAAACAAACAAACAAACAAAAAACCAAAAACCCAACAAAACAAAACATATCTGTGTTAACTTTAGCCTGAATAATTTCCTTGCCTGATTTATCCTGAGAGCTCATAAATACTTGTGCTGGCATAGGGGAAAAAAGCAGCTTCTTTCTGTGGCAGTCCTGACCTAGGGTGCTGAAGGAACTTCAGAGTTGATTCAGATGTTTACAGATGTTCTGAGATGGAGATAGGGACTTCTGTACTGTTTCTGCAAAACTATCTTGCCTGCTAAATATTTTTTAGTAAAAGAAATAATGCATGATGGTGAGTTCAGATACAGCTTTGTACCAGCAACTACAGTTTAGTAAAGCATATGATGAGTCTGTAGAAAAAAGGAAAACATTTGTAGTCCAGTGTTTGCTTTTACCCATAAATACCAGTGTAAGCAACACAAATTCATAAAATCTGTAAAAAGCACTTTTACTCAGACACTAAAGATACAAAATTACCCACACCCCCCAAAAAAAGGAGGATATTTCTGAAACCTTCCAAAGAAACAGGACTGATAAATTAGTATCAGTACAGGGATTTTTGACAAAGGTTTAAGGCACTGTAAGAAATATGTTTTTGTGAAATTAAGAGTTTATAAGTTAGAATTTATTGAGGGCAATGAAGTTCTTTACCATAGCTGGTGTTATTACTCTGTTTTATTGTTGTTGTTTTGGGGAGTGCTTTTCCTTTTGTTTTCAACCAGTCCAGTAACCTTTTTTGGCATTTTCTGTGAAAGTTTCTTTTAATTTCCATACTACCCCTCCACCGTCTTTCCCAATTCTCCCCTGCCACCTCACCCCAAGGCCTAGCTTCTGATCACCTGGAAAAGTTAGCACTCCTAGTGTGTCTTGAAGTCTTCGTTATCTTGTCCCATGGCATTTCTTAGTTATCTGATATGTATTTGTGCCAGAGTGAAACAAACACTCTCCTTCCCATTGTTTTTCTGCATGTTCGTGTTCCTCTGGTTATTAGACGTTGGCCTCTTTGCAGTTGGGCCTGTCATGTCTTTATCTTTGAAAGGTTATCCTTATATCACTAAAAGTAGTTAATGCTAATAATCTATCATGTTACCTATAGGTAGTTTTTAGGCATCTGTTACATAATGTTAAATTTGAGAAAGGTTGCTTGTTTGCTGCTTAAATTTTCTGGTGTGTGCTGGAGGTATGTGAAAAGAAAAAGAAGCTGCTCTTCATTCACCTGTTGTTTCTGCATAAATTAATGGCCACTCTCTGAGACTGTGTAGCTAGATGGACCTTTGATCTGACCTGGTTATGCCTAGGTAGTTGTTTTGAGTGAAACTAAAAAATACAAGTTAAAGTATCATCTGGGAGAAGAAAATCTTTTCTATTGTCATAGACTAAAATTTGGTACGTTTGAGGGGAAAAAGGTAAATATATTAAGTATGCTGGATTATATTAGTTAATAAATACTGTTTGCTGTCAAGACTTAGGCGACATGGGTATTTTCATGGCTAAGACCTCTGACTTGCGTGTACTTACATGCTTATATTTAAGAATTAGAAGTAGCTTTGTGGAGGTCATATAGCCAGGTTACAGAAATGATCCACAGTTAATTATTCTAACAATCTGAAAACTTACATTAATTGTATTTAACTGCAGACTGGAGTTTGCAATGTTCTTGAGCTATTGCTGGCCACATAAGCCTAAAGCCAGATTTCTAATTTGATTTTGCTCATAGTTTAATCTTTTTAATTAGTTTGACTCTTGTAACAATCAAGTTTTTCATTAACTAGGACAGGCCACTAGTCAGAAACGAAGAAATCTTGTTCTGATTTTCTTTTCTTTTTTCTTTTCTTTTCCATTTTTTTATTCCGGTGGAATATTAGCTGTTTGCTTTGTAAATGTCCCAGTTTTCTCCATCCTTAGAGAAATAGACCATATGTAGGCTCACCCAGTTCCCCCAGATGTTACTGAATTTCAGATTGATTGATGATGACACCCTTTGTTTTTGTATCTGATAATTTTCTTTTGTTACAAGTGCATCAGTAATTAGTGGCAATTTCACATGTACAATATTATTGTAATGGTTTCCTGGCAACAATAAGATAAATCTATTGTGAAAGAAAAGAAGCCCCAATTTGAAAGGGGGAAGAAACAGAGGTTGCTAAATTAGGAATGATGACTTGTGATGACAGACCACCAAAATGTCCAGGCTAGTTCAGAAGTCCTTATGCCCTCATGTATTCTATTATAAAGCTCAAAAAATTACTAATTTTATTCTTGTGCTAGTGCTTTTTTTGTGGGGTGGGTACATCATGTTGATCACAGTTTAAAAGATGGGGAACTGAAGAGCTACTGAAAAGGAAAAATCCAAATACAAGAAAGACAAGCTGGCTTCATATGCCTGCATTGGCATTTCTAAAATGTGACTTCTGAAGTGGCTGTGCATTCTGTTGCACTTTATGTGTTCAGACCACAAGTTCTTTTGATTTCAGTTACATTTCTGAGTGCCTAGCACTAATGTAAACCAGACCTCATTGTCTCTGCTTAAGAACCCAGAAAATGACAAGTGTTTTCTGTGAGAACTTTGTTATAGGCTGTTTAACAAGCATTGTATAGAAACTTCATGATAGGTGGCTTAACATCAGGCTTAACTGTTTTTAAACGTAGTATAGAATATTCCTTTCCTGCAGTGTTTTCCTTCAGTTATAGTCTTCCAGCTTCATTTAATAAGAAGGATGGCCTTTGGGCAGTATGCTTCTCTACCAACAACCTTGATTAACTCCAGAGCAAGTCCTTTCTGTGGACTAAACCAAGTAATGGCTTCAAGTTTTCATGGTGGGGTGGGTATTTTGTGTGTATGCATTGTCGGTTTTGTTTGTTTGGTTTTTTGTGGTGTTTTTTTAAGGGAAAAAAAACCAACAAAACCCTGAAGATACGTAATCACTTACCAAAGAGTGAATAAACATTAGGATTGAGTAGGCTGACTGGAGGTTTTAGAAGTATAAAATTGTTTACTGTGGAAAAGAGATGAAAGGAGTTATTGTGATAAAAGCATACAAAATAATGAATGACAGATAGCAAATTAGGAATTTCTGGGTTTGACCCCCTCCTGAAGAAAGAGCAGTCATTGAAATAGAAACTTGAATAATTGATGAAGGTTAAGTATTTCTTAGGGTCATACTGGAAGGTTGCAGCTGAGTAGAGCTGAACTGATGTTGTCTTTCATATAAGTGACATGCTTTAATCATATAAATCACTTACTTTGGGTGTGCCTGTCAGTATGTATTTTTATGGCATAATGTGGGAGACTTTTTGCGTATTCAGATAATGTAAATAAAGTTTGGATACAAGATCCTTGACATGTAGCTGTATTCGCATGAGGAGTTTGTACACATAGGTCTGCAAAACAGCAGGAGCCTTAGCTGTGCTCAAAGACTCATAAATGAAGTGTTAATCTCACAACAGTGAAGTGAACGAAAAATTATCCCTTGGTTTGCAGACAGTAATATGGAGATGATTGGTAGGAAGAGAAGTCAAACGACATCTGAGGTTACGTTTCTTCCTCGTCTACTTGAATAAATTAATATTATTTTGTCTGCTTAATGCATGTGTGCATCTTTGCACCCAGAAAGAAAAACAACAGACAAAATAATTAGCAGATTATTTGTTCGCGGTATGTATTATGGCCATTCTGGTAGTTAAAGAAACCAGACTTTTGTCTGGTCCCCAATCTATGTTAAAGATTCTTCATACAAGAATTTTTTCCAGACTGCAGTATCTTTTTAATCATCACTGTTACCTAGAAATCTAAACCACATGCTTATTGCTGGTGTCACTCAAAGCAGTGTGTGTTTGCTGGCTCTGCAGCTGCAGTAAACTAATGAACTGTATTCCCTCTGCTGTGCTGACATCAGATTTT
Source organism: Coracopsis vasa (assembly GCA_026283785.1). Taxonomy (NCBI): domain Eukaryota; kingdom Metazoa; phylum Chordata; class Aves; order Psittaciformes; family Psittacidae; genus Coracopsis; species Coracopsis vasa. The sequence continues at coordinate 29,558 of JANHGB010052149.1, read as the reverse complement.
GGCTGTTGCAAAGATGTCTTAAGCATGATGAAGTACTGTTAAAGGTAAACAAAGATAAAATTGGCACTGAGTATGTTCCTGCTTAGAAATTAATGTTGAAAACTTTGTGGTACCTAGATAGCATGGGAGATTCTAAACATATGTTTTATTTATGTGAAACAGAAGATACATACTTATCTGATGAAGATGTCAAGAGCTGCAGTGTTATGATCAGCTTTGCAGCCATGGCAGGGGAAAAATCCATTAAAATTTACTGTGAAGACTGGTCAGCCTTTTTAATGTCTTGGCTATTCTCAAGCGAGTTCCCACTTGTTTCTAGTTGTTCAGTTGTATTACCTAATCTTAATGGTACTCTTGTTGTCATGTATGAATAGAGCCTGTCACCTTTTGCTGCAACACTATTTGGTGGTCATTAGCAATTTTTAGGCCTTGCATTTTTAGTGTTGTATTTTAATATCTCATGGCAGAAGTTACGGCATTTGTTCTCCAGGAGATTTATCAAAACTTTCCAAACTGTTGAAGCAGAGAAAAAGTTTTGTGCTAGCAAAACACATCATAGGCATTAAGGAGACATTGGTCTCTTCTATTTACAAATATTTTTTTTAACCGATACAGACATTGTAGATGGAAGAGAAAGAGAATATTTTAAAAGGAGTTTGGAGAAATCAGATATTTCTGGAGTCTTCCCCTAAACCCTTCCTAGCTGGCTACAGCACCTGAAAAATGCACACGATTTTTTTTTTAAAAGTAGTCATGTTAGTGTGTAGTAGTGTTAGTATTTGCTTGGAGTCACTAAAGAATTCCCTTTCTCCTGCAATTGTAGTCTCTGTCCATCTTACAGCTTTCTGTGAAAGTAACGTGATTGGCCATCAAGGAATAGCTTTAGATCTGCAGGTGTGCAGGTTTGTTTGGTTTGGTTTTACTACTCTGTAACTTACTGATCTGTTTACTTTATAGCTGCATCTAGCATGAGGGACCATCAAAAGGCCAACTAAAAACTTTTACTCAGGAAAATCTTATTACTGCAGTTTTAGTGCTGAGAATTAGTCTCTCATAAACGGAAAGAAAACATATTTGTGTCTTTCAGTTTACTTTGTGTATGTGATAGAGCTTTGTCTGGACAAATGTTTTTAGCTTGCTTTTCTAATGAAATAAGGTTTTTATCCAATCAGCCAGTCTAATTTCTTTGTTCCTGATCTTCCCTTAAGTTACATTAGTTCAAAATTTGCTGGCAGTTGGGCAAAGGTTTCAGAGATGAAAGATTTGTCTAATTGGTGCTGAGCAGAATAGAGACATCCTAATTCTGTTGATAAAAGGAAACTGGACCAGCACTGTTAAACATTTCAAAAGGCAGCAGCCTGTGTGGTAGCTGGAATAAAGTCAACTAATGCCCACATGGGCGTTTCAGATGTTGTAGGGGGTGTGCTGCCTCCTTCCCAGCTCTCCAGGCACGGCACCCAGGGGGAAGTGGGCAGGCAGTGCCGGAGGATGAGAGTGAGGGATGCAGAAGGGGGAGTGAGTTGGCAGCTCTTCTGGGAGAGAGTGATGGAAAACAGATCTTTTGGAAACCAGCCATCGTTAATATTGTTGCGCATGATAAAACTCATTCATATAGCAGCAGTAAAGAAGATAAAACACTAAAATGAAGCACAAAAACTTTTTAATACTCTCTTAAACCACAGACTGGTAGAGAGCTGTGCATGGTATTTGAAAACATTACTAGTTTTTAACTTAAAGGCAGTGGTTCTTTAGTTAACGTTTTCTGTAGTATTTTTCTCACATAATTTGAGGGGGTCCTGATGTTTTGGGTTTTTTTTGTTTTGCTGCTTAGAATCATGGTGATGTTACAAATGCTGAGGCAAAATGTGTCCAGTGAAACTAGAATTGAACTTAGGAGGTGCTTAATATATAGAAAATTTGCAATTTGAGCTTTATGACACACTGTGGATGTAAAAAGTTTGTTAAAATAAGTTGTTCCTTGAAAAAAAATGATTTACTTTGCTTGTGTTACTAATGTAATGAAAGTGCTGTTGGATATTTGCCCTTAAATTTTTTACTCTTCCTTCAGATAGAGTATTCAAAGTAGGGTAAATCTTGTTGGTTTAGTACCATTTTGTGTTTTAACTGTGGTGTTCTTCTGTTACTATTTGAAAATACGTGCATGTACTTAATTATCCAAAATGCAGTAATGGTTCTCCATAATAAACTCATTATTGAAATTTAATCAAACCATATGAATAATTTAGTAGGGAATTATTGGAAATTAAATTTTGAGGACTATAAAACCTGTTATTTTCTTGTGATTTAGGAATAAAACCTGGTAGTTATTTAACTCTCACTGACTGCAGTGCTTTTCTGTGGGCTTTAGTCCTGACGTCGTAGTCAGAAAGGATATAATTTTTCTTTGAAAACATTGTTTACATAAAACAGTAAAGAAGAATCATTGAGAAGTTATGCCCCTTTGTTTGTACAATAGCACAATGTATTGTAGAATAAGTGAAGTTCAGCTCTTAAGCTGTTGAAGTAGTAAGAACAAAATGAAGTAAACTCAGTACTTTTTTGATAGTACAAATAGAATTCAGCAATCTAGGGGGAGATGGAAAAGGTTACCCTATATGTTTGGTTTTCTTGACAGGTGATTGTTTCTCAGCACTGAGCTGCTGTACTTACAAAGCAAACCAAAGAACTGCTAGGCAACTTTAAAGCTTTTTGCTGAAAATACGTGTTTATTCAAATACCTTATTCATCCTTCGTAAACGTAGTTGGCATGTGTCATTATTTCTGAAAAACTTCTAATCCACCTCTTCGCTAAAGCTCCCGCTTCTGATATCACCAGTAAAATTCCAGTGGCAAGAAAAGCAGTACTGTTTTTGCTTGTGAAGTCAGTAAATTAAGGTCTAGGAGTTGCATTTGTGAGCTGTTAGCGACATTTTTTCTTAGAAAATGTAGAATATGAAAGTAGGCATAACTCTGCAGTCTAAGGGAAATTGGGAAATCTGGAAATAAGATTTCAGCTTTGTTCCAGTTGGAACCAGTAGTCTAGACTGCTGTAAAATCACGAGAATTTTGCTTTAGGAAATGGGAGGGTTCACCCGGGACAAAACCTGTATCTTTGAAATGGAATGAAAACCAAGTTAAAGGCTGTGTTTCTAAACCTCAGTGAGGGTGGCGTGTAATGTTTTTCAGAGTTACTCTCTTTTAGTCCTAGCCTTTGTTTTGCTTTAAACGTTAAAAACTCCTTCAATTGGATTACAAAGTAAAAATACTGCCATTTAATTTTGTTTCATTTTGACATCTTTACCTGCTGTTCTTAGTTTAGGTACTTGTGCAAATTCGGAGCTTTCTGGTGTGAATTGGATTTGTTGTGTAGATTAAAGCACATTAATCCTAGAGTTGCAGTGCTCTGTGCTATTTCTGATGCTAAAATTGGTTTGTAATGCCCATATAGAGCTGAGAGGATGGAGTTCTTCACTGCATTGTATCTGGCAGTGAAGCTGGTTTGAGAGACGTCTTCAGGGACTCTCACACTGGCTCTGCCTCCTGAGAAATTGTACTGTTGAGCTGTGCCCTAATTCACACTGTCCTGAGACTCTTCAGAGTCACTCTGACTCCAGTCTGTATGTGGGCTGTGATGAGTTTCTGTATATTATCTGATTTAACACCTGTCAACACTTTGATTAGAAGCCTGGCATCACGGAACATACCCATAAAATTAACTTTAAAACCAGTCTTGGAATTTCAGAAATGAGGAAAATATTAATTTCTAGTATTTTTAGAGGGATTGTTGAGAGTTTTCCCACTGCTTTCTGTCATTTTTATCAGTCTGCTTGAAAACAAGGCTGTGGGCAAAATAGGAAGGTGAAAAGGTGGAGGGGTAAGTAATGACAGGTTAGTTCTACAAGTCAGGTTAGTAATCTGAGCTGATGTGCACAGTGGGTATTTCAACATAGTCAAAAGCAAGTTAGTTTATCTAAAAATAAAAAAAAAAAAATGCCAGTCCCCTTTAGAAAACTGCCGTAGTTGTGTTTTGGAAGTCATCCTGATAGTGTTGTACCTTGGTACTTGACTACTTTGAGTACTCTTTAAGTTGACGCTGCTACTGAAGGAAACAGTTACTCATCTTCACCACTGCTGCTCAGGGAGAATAATGATTCAGTCATTTGCCTTATTGAGTCACAGAAACAAATCAAGTTGGTGAAGAGTAAGGGGGGGGAAAAAAGTTAAAAATAGAGGCACAAAGTGGTTGTAGGCAAGGAGAGGAAAAGTAGTATAGTTGGAAATGCTGGAGTTGCTTCACTAGTAGCTGGAGGAGTGCCTCAAATCAAGCCCTGGTGTACTTCACTCTATGGGAATGTTTGGAAGCACAAACACCAAAGCCAGTACTCTGAGTTGGTAAAGTACTCTGGCTTGCTTGTGCGCCATCCTTTTCCACATGCCAATCCAGGTGTGTCTCTGGCCTGCAGACTAGTGGATTGTGGAAGTGATCCTATTCAAAACCACTATTTTTTTTTTTTTTTTCCAGGTTAGTTTTCATTTGGGTCAATGTGACTTAATGCAGTCACTTACTATCCCTTCCTTGTGTCGGCCAAAGCTATCTGACAGTCTTGGGTTGGCCGAACTGTATTTGCAGTGACAGCTTAATTTTGGAATACTGTGTTCATTGGGTTTGACCTTATTAAATCAACCTAAAGATTCATTAAACTGCACCCTAAGATTGGACTGAAGCAGTCCTACCCTCCCCTATGCATTTTTACAGCCATGCAGTGAGCTGCTTGAGGAAGAAGAGCTATTTGAAAAGTAACCTGGCCACCAAAACGGATGTTTCAGTGGTGTCACTCATCAGCTGGAGTAATGGAGGGACAGGTCTGACAGATTTGGATTGACTCATGCTGCAGTGAAACTGCACCTTAAGAAATTCTACAAACATCCGTCACCCCCCCAGTTTGACGAGGCAGTATCTGTCTACAAAATGGTGTCCCTTGTTCCAGAGAACTGCAAATATAACTGCAGTGAATGATGTGCTACCCTTCCTCTGAAAAAGAAACTCTGATACAAAAGAGACTGTTTTCTGGTTAGGAATAATTGAAATCAGTGCTGCATTTAATCACAAACGTGTGGATTGTGGTGGTGCCGGTATTTTTGAATGAACGTGAATGTTATAGAATCCACGATGAGTTTTCTAATGTTTTAGCTGACTGGCTGCTATGATAGATCATACTATTCATTCTAGTACACAATTGCTTTCAAAATAAATGGATTTTATATTGGAATTTAGACTTGATGTGGTAATATTCAGTAAGAGGTACTGACATACGCTTCTATATCTAGGAATGTTTCGTTTGCTCTTTTTTCGCCTTGTTGTCTTTCCCATTTGAACAAAAGAAAGAATTTGAGGTTTCAGTGTTTTTCAGGCCTCCCTAAGCCCAACAGCTCACAGTTCTGTACCAGTTATTATGATTATGAGATGTGGTCTTTGATGTTTAGACTGGTCTTTTCCTGTTCTGCAGTCCAAACTACTAAGTCTTGTGTTGTGACTTGAACTGAAGTAGGCGGTACAGGCCAGTACTTGCAAACACATTTGTCTTCATGCCAGCTCTCATTCTCATTTTTTTCCCCACCTCCTAATGGC
>JANHGB010052149.1:0-10156 GCA_026283785.1 Coracopsis vasa | reverse complement strand
GGTGGGGGCTTTTTGTGTGTGTGGGGGGGTTTGTTTGGTTTTTTCCCGTTTTGTTTTGGTTTTGTTTTAAACCTTCCTTATTGAAAGAATCTGGTAGGGTTTGAAGCCTGCCTTATCTGTGTTTTTTATTCTGGTATCTAGGAAGCACAGGTGATGTGTGACACTGTGACAGACCTGTGATGTCGATAGGAAGATGGTTTTGTCCTTTTAGCTAGTGTTTCAAAATGTATCTTTAGAATATTTTTAGGGAAACAGGCCAATGCAGGCAGAATTTGGAATTTTACGGGCTGTGGTTGTAAACTTCTCTTTTATTCTATTATGTCCTCCCCCCTCCATTCCTTTCATTTTTGGTTCTGCTTAAGTTGTTTCATGAAGGAATGTACATGCACATTTTATAGAAATTGAGGAGGAGTTTTAAGTAACGTACTGTGGGAAAGGTTGTTGCCAAACATCTATTTTAATGTATAAGATCTACTGTGTTTAAAAATGGGTTCCAAAACGCAGGGAGGAGGTAAAGCTGAAAGACAGTGTTTTGATGTTGGAAGCGGGGGCATGCTTAATAACGGAAGAACAACCTTAGTATCATTTGAATGACACAATAACAAGAGAATTGTGATAAGAGCAGGAGATGTGTTTATTTGAGTGTAAGCTCAATCTCTTCTTGTGTTTTACTGTGTTTTAGTATTCTAAAGGCAAATTTGACCCATCAAGGTCTATCATTCTGTGTTTTCTCTTGCATCTCTCTAATATGTTTAATGGGTGTATTAAATCCAACTGGTATGAAATATGGCTGTTCTTCACAATTTTAACTCTTAAGGGTGCTCTAGGAACATGGAGGACACAAAGACCGATCTGATTAAAGTCATAGTAAGAATCTGTGGCATATCTCTCGGTTCTGTGCTGATGTCTTAGAAGTCATCCTCATTCTTTAAAAACCCTATTCTGGAAGCTAAACCTGCAGCTTTTTATGTCTTCAAAATAAGTTTTCACTTTTGATTCAGATGACTCAACTGGGGTTGTATAATAACTCAAAATAAACAATTTTGGTGGTATTTCGTAGGAATTGGTACTTAGCTGTGCTAGAAGAAACAAGGAAACCACATAGTTTATTTTTTTCATTATATAGATAAGGCTGTTGATGCAGGTTCCAGTATACAGAAGGAATAGATATATGCAGCATTAGAGATGCTTTCCATGGGGGATTAAATTCTTACCTGGTATCTAGTTTGACTAAACCAGATCAAAGGATTGTGCATCTGTAAAGTAGTTCTTCAGCTCTGTGCCTTGATACAGGCAGAGCATAAGACTGGCCTCTTAGGCTCTTCTCAAGTCTTGGCACAGCGATTAGAGCAACTGCATTGTACTGTGATGTATGCACTAGACCAGATGACTTGCAGCCCCTCATACTCTATACTGACGTAAGTTCGCACTTTGAAGTGGTCTGGGGCTGCTTTGGTGAAGAGGTGCTGCCGTCTTCGGCCTCACTGGTATACAGCAGTTTTTGTGCTGCAGCTCAGGTTAGGATTGGCGAAAAAAGGAGAGCTGCAAAGCTTTTTTTAGCGTCTTAACTTTAAATACCAACTTGAGTAAGCCTTTAAGTATCAGATTAACATTTCTCTTTTTCTGATATTTGTCCTAACAACAGCATTTTAGTACTGTGCTTGTGCAATTGCAAATGTATTGATGGTATTGCATCCTTTTAGAAAGTGCTGTTTAGTAATAAGGAATAAAAGCAGAAAGCACTCTAATGGGGTTTTTCCTGTGTTTTCAGATGGTGGTAAAAACCTTCATGGATATGGACCAGGACTCGGAGGATGAGAAGCAGCAGTATCTCCCATTAGCCTTGCACCTTGCATCTGAATTCTTCCTCAGGAATCCCAATAAAGATGTGCGCCTCCTTGTAGCGTGTTGCTTGGCTGATATCTTTCGTATCTATGCTCCTGAAGCTCCATATACTTCCCATGACAAACTTAAGGTAAAAATGCTTTAAAAAATAAAGGCTTTCTTCCTACCTCATTCTCCTTCAGCAGAACCCCCACACACACAACACCACCCCCCCAAAAAATCCCCAAACTGCTACCCCTGACTTTTATTTATTGCATTTATACTCGCGTTTAGTTTTATTAAAGAGATTTTGCTTTAGTCCTGTGAGTCAGTGTAGTACTTCAAGGGCCAGAGATGTGTAAAGGAATGCTAGGTAACTGGTATCTGAGTTGGTAATAGCTTTCTGTTAGTGCCTGAAAAAGAGAATTTAATGTTCCCATGTCATGAGTTTGTAAATATGGGTAGATGTCATTACTGCAGGGTTGTATTTTTATTCTATGCTGAATCAAGCTTGTAAACACTTTATTGTTTTTTGACAGGACATTTTCTTGTTTATTACAAGACAGTTAAAAGGCTTGGAGGACACGAAGAGCCCTCAGTTTAACAGATACTTTTACTTGTTAGAGGTAACACAATAAGTATAACTTTCAGTAGATGATATTTGCTCTGTAAGCCTAGGAAAAGTAATCAGTCTTTCTCTAGATGTGCCAGTATGCCTGGGAAATTTCTTTTATTCTGTAAATCATACCAGGCTCATTAAAGTTCGATGAATCACTTCTTCTAGGAGTTATTATTCTGTTTGTGTTTAATAAGTTTATGCAGCCTATAGTTGAGAACATTAAACAGATTGGTTTTTATTAACATTTAGCTTTATCTTACAATTCTATACATTGTTTTTCGTATCATGCATCCTTGAAGTTATATTATCTCATCAAAAGAGATTTGCTGATTAAAATGGTGATTAAAATGCAAATGTGCTTATATTAATGATGGAAGAAAGAATATAAGATTTTGGTTTAAAAACACTAGAAAAATCTACTCTTGACAAGAAGTGTGGGGGTTTTATCAGTATGCATTTAGAGACAGTGTCTTGTTTGTAAACCTTTTATTGATATTTAAAACTATTGTTTCATAACATGAAGAAAAGAGTTGAGAAACATGAATTTCTTACACTAACAATTTTTGTCAATCAGCTTTTATACATAAGAAATAGAATTATTCTGTATTTATTTTTTCTGGATGTATATTGCAAAGCCCTTTTGTGTTAAGAGCTCTGTATATGCAAAGCAAATATCTTGTCTCTTTCCCCAGAAGGTTTACAGTCTATTGTATAATGTTTTTCCTTAAATATAAAAAATATAACTAACATGATTATATTTATGTGACTTAATGTGAAGTTTTAATGTCATTAATATCCTATTTTTGTTTTAGAATTTAGCGTGGGTTAAATCTTACAACATCTGCTTTGAGTTAGAAGATTGCAATGAAATTTTTATTCAGCTTTTTAGGACTCTTTTTTCAGTTATCAAGTAAGTGGAATTGCTTCAGTTATAATAAGCTGTCAAACTAGCATTATTTTTGGGGGTAGACTGAATCCTTGCATAGCCTACAAATAAATATGACTGAATAGAGCAAGTCTTCATTCCTTCAAGCAAGGAGATACAGGGAAAGCAAATGAGTGTGAATTACTGACAATTTGGAGGGGTGTGTGTCTAAAAGTAGGCATGTTTTAAAATTTCTGGCCTATGTTTTTACAGTATACTTAATTCTGACTCATTTATCTACATTTATATTTCCATGTTTGTTATTTTCTTCTTTCGTTTTGTTTCTCTTAAAGCAAAGCTGGGGTTACAGGTTTTTCGAAGCTTTCTGTAAGAGAGGAAAGGCACATAAAATAGTTTTGAGATGTGGAGAGTGTAAGGGAGGGCAAGCTGGACAGCATTAGGCATTGTTTCTTAACAGTACTGTTAGTATTTATTAGAGTCTGAAAATTCAGTATTGATAATATTCTTTATCATCTCAGTAATAGCCACAACCAGAAGGTACAAATGCATATGCTGGATTTGATGAGTTCTATCATCATGGAAGGCGATGGAGTAACTCAGGAGCTGCTGGACTCAATTTTGATTAACCTCATTCCTGCACACAAGGTCTGCAAAGTAAAATATTATAGTAGTATACCATTATAACAGTAATTCAGTAATTTTTATTGCCTTTTGCTTGTTGTGTATCTCTCCACACACTTTGGCCCGCACAGCTGCTGTTTGATCAGGTTTTTTCAAAGCCCTGGGGAAAGAGTGGGTTAAACATTTCCTTTGTTCATTAGCTGTGGCTAGGTTATTCAGTTTCAAGAGATTCTGCCTACTTGACACCTCAGGACTGTGTACTGAAATAGTAATAAAGTATTTTCAAGCAAATGTAATATATAATAGGAAAACATTGTATCTTAAGGTTTCTTGGTTGGTTTTTTTTTTTGGTTTTTTTTTTTGTTTGTTTGTTGGTTTTGTTTTAAATTGAAAAGATGTGAAGTATTATTTTTTTATTAGAAAAAATAGAAAAAAGATAATTCCGTAAGACCTTTGTGGTGACTTGCTGCTTGCCTCAACTTGCCTGTCAGACTCCCTTCCACTTCCCCCATTGGTTTGTTGATTGTTTTTTCCCAGTATCTTCCCCCTTAAACTTTTCTCTTAGTAAAACCTAATTATTACCTGAAGTACTGTACTTTTTAAGTTAGTTGGTTGCTTTTAGTGTTCCATTCTTTATGAGCTCCATAATCATTCTGCCGTTTGTGAAGTTCCACGTGTCTTTAACTCACTTATAAGTGACCCCCCTCTCTTCCTGGAGGAGTCTTACTTGAGCTCCTCCCAGCAGATTGCTGCTGTCATGCAGGTGTTGTCTTAGCCCATGTACACAGCTACTTGGACAGGTTTTTCAGAGATGCCCCCTGTACAGTCAGCTTCATGAACTGTCGCTGATTTCATTGTGTGAAATAACTTACCTGGTGATTGTGTCTGCAATTGAGCTTTTGAAGTACCTTTACTGTAATGGCTAAATAAAATTGAAAGGAGAATGAATACAACTCCCTTAGCGGTGAAATCAGGGGAAGTGAGGTGCAGGCTGAGGTTGCCCTGCATTGACCAAGAAAATACCCTTGCTGTAACTCTTGTGCCTTTTACTAATGTTGTGTGAAAAACAGTAAGTTTCAGTTATGAGCTACAGTAAATGAACTGTACTCATTACCAGGTATGTGTTTGTTCATTTATTAATTTAAAATAATGACAAAATTAAGGCAGCTCCATCTGTGACTACATAATTAAAGTTAAATTAGCATATAAAATCAGGGATAATTCCTTTGGTTGCCTGAAGAGGAAGAATTCCTGGAAACGTGTATCACAGGAGTAACTAAGCCATGGCCATTGTGATTTACTTGCAAAATCTCAGCAATGAATGTATAAAGATACCTATCTTCTCAGTTTGCATTCGTTCTGTTGTGACCATGAGCTAGGAATATCATTCTCTCAGCTCATTTTTACTGACAGCAACAAGGTGATGCCTTATTAAAACTGCTAACAGGAAGGGAGGCATCTTATTCATAACAATAGAAAAAGAGTCCTTTTGAAAATGCACTGTCTTTGTAAGTTGTTTATAATCAACTATAGACAATAGAGATCAGGACTGGAAACAGAGGAATGGGGATGTGTATGTCAGGTGGCAGGCACTGCTCTGAGGATGCAAAGACCTGGTAAACTTTTTACAGCTGAACAGTGTGTTGTGACTACTTGGTATAGGCAAAATAAAAGTGAGTATGATCCTTTAGCATTAACATTGTTAGCTTAATCATATAATTTTGCCTAATGAAGGAAATTCTGAAAAAAGGCCCTGAGAAAGAGGGTGGAAAACTTAGTGTAAATGTTGGGTTGTACTGCATGTTTAGTATTTCTTAGAAGACTGGTGGGCAGTCCTTACTGGATCTTGGCCATCACGACTGAGCAAATAATACTCTGTAGTCAGTGCTCAGTATCATACTTCGGTCAGTGTTTTGGTCTGTTCTGACTTGTTTGTTTCCTGTAACAACAGAACTTAAAATACTGCTTTGCCATGGTAGTTTAAAAAAAACCCCAACCAACCAGACAGTTCTTTTGTCTGCACTGCCAAACAGAGTTTGACTGCAGTAATTATGTTCTCCTTTCATGAACAGATCTCCTAGGAAATTCTGTGTTTATATTGTTTGTCTGTAGGTATGTAAATCAGAAGCACCATAGCTTGAAAAGCACAGTCTGTTTTCTTGTAGAGAAGATATAATAAAGGTACTTTTATGGCTGTGCAAAGCAATTGAATACTAGTCATTCTCTGGTATGACATAATAAAATTATCAGTGTGGTTTAATGGAAGTTCGTCTTTGTAAAGGAGCTGAAATAATGTGGTTTGGATATAATGTATTCCACTTTTTTGGTGGTTTTGTTTTTTAAAAAACTCTCTCACATTGTGTAAGGCAGTACTGCAATAAAAAGAAATATACCAGTAAGTAGACATGAAGTAAATTCTGCCTCAGCCTGTATATTATATTCATTTGTACCTCCATTATCAGTAAAGTGGTTTTACTGTACATTGTTCTCTATGTGCTAATGTGGCTCTCCTCCAGTAAATCCAGGTTTTCAATAGCAGAATGGTGTGTCACATTTTGCTCAGACCACCTATGGCATGAAACTATAGTTCTTTTTATGAACTTTAAAACCAGTGCTATTTAGTGAATATTTTTCTTGACATTCTTATTATCAAGACTATTCCTTAAAAACGTGTATTTCATGTAATGAAAATCAGTATTTTCTTCTGCATCCTCTGTAGCATGGCTAACCCAGACCTTTAAGGATTTGTTTTGGTTTATTCTCTCTTATTATTTGTATATTACTTATTAATAGATACATATTTTTATTTTATCAATATATATTAAAAAACCCAACAAAACAAAAACACAACTTCATTGCAAGAAATCTTTGAAGCTTTATTGAAGATCCAAATAAAATGTATTTTCTGTATGAGGTTGGCAGTGCTTTAGTTTAATACAGACATATCAGCCAACAAGATTTTAATCATGGCCTGGTTTGGAGGGAAACTTTTGGTTTGAATTTGAGAAGAGCTTGAACATATCTGTCTGTCTGCTATAATGAGACCATCAGCTTAGTGCTGTGGTGACTGAGAAGATATTTGTTGGAGCCTTTGGACGTTTATTTCTCATTGCTATCAGTTGATGAACTGTCTTTCAGTTTGTCATCTCATTAGCTAAAAGAACATGAGGGAGTCATTGCCAAATACTGTCTTTCCAAGAATCAGTCATCCTTAGGCTTTACCTGTATTTTGTCTGCAGTCATTTATAATTTTCAGGGCAATTGCCTAATCCACCTTTCTCCTCTGCCTTCCCCCCTCCTCCAAGCTGCATTAATCCCTAGATGAGATGAGATACTGCATATTGGATTTTGTGCAGATTTGGACAGTCACATTTTTCAGATGTGCAGTTACATTCCTTATCTTACTCAAGAGTAATAAAAACAATGTTCAGATTTGTTATGTTGTAATCAAATGTTTATTTGGAAAGTTTACAGCTAACTTTGCCCAAGCTTAGATGCTTTCTTTGGGTTATCTCAGATCATACAGTACAGTCCATGGGGAAGTCAGTGCACAGTTTTACCCTGTAGACAGCGCTGAACTTTGCTACAGGTTGTACCTTTCATGAGTATGTAAAGCGGAAAAAAACTCACATTTAAATAGTAAGTTAGACTAGTTTATTTTTCAGTTAATTACTGAAGTGTGTGTGGTAATGTTCCTTCACAATTTTTAATGTGATTGCATGTGGAAACTTTTTATAGATATGAATGCAATGCTAAAGGTAACAACTGGAGTGATGGAAGTCTTAAAAGAATGTGCAGAAGTGATGGGTTTGGGTTAGATTCAAATGTGTGGAAAAAATAGTTTTAAGATTTTTTAAGTCTATAGTTGTGGAATTAACATGACTGAACTTTGACAGCTTTGAAAACAAATAGATTGGTGGTAAAACATACCTTCCTAAGGTAATGGTCTTTCAAGATTGGGAGAGAAAAGTAGAGTCACCTGAAATAGTTTGTCTCTTTAAAATTTTATTGTTATATTTTCTTTATTTCAGAACCTTAATAAACAAGCATTTGATCTTGCAAAAGTCCTGTTGAAAAGGACGGTCCAGACCATTGAACCGTGTATTGCCAATGTATGTAAATTAATTAATTCATGTTACCTACAACTAACAAGTGTTTCTTGTTACTGTCTTTATTGGAGATTTGTTTGTTTGTTTAAAAATGACTGTTTATAAAATATACATTTTGCAATACAGCTACAAGAGTTTCCAAATAGGATATTACTACCTTGGGTGTTAAAGAAGTATGTGAGGTGTTCCAAGTAAGTGAAAAGGAAAGTAATTTTTACTCATCTCAGTCTAAGGTAAAGCCTAAATCTAGGCTGTGAAAGTGTGACCATCAAAAAAATCCTGTTGGAACAAAAAGGAATTCTTAGTACTTCATATGTCCAGTAACCGGACAGCTTCATTTCATACCAAGCTGTAGGATGAAACATTTCAAACTGCCAGCACTTCACTAGATATTTTTTTTTTTCATCCTAAACTTGTTTTAGACATAAACAATAAAAGAACTGAGGGGGTTCTGACAAATCCTCCTTCTACTGTAATGCCTTTTGTTGAATGTCAATGTTGTATGTTCTGCCTATTAGAACAGCGACTACAGTCTCATGGGGACATAGTCTGGTCCATTCTGTTGCATTCCTTGGTGCTGAAGCCAGTAGATTTCTTAGAAGTCAGAGTAGTTTAAAAAGGGAATTAGGGAAATTCATAAAAGATTAATCAGTAAGTATTTAAAAGTTCAAGAAGTCTCACTAACAAGTAACACTTTCAAATTCCCCTGTTTAAGCTTTTGTAATTAGTCATAGCTGGGAGGAGGATGGTGGTTAAAGTGACCTTTGGGTTGATTTAATATTATTATTCTTACTTTGTTATTCAAGTGTATAATATATTAAAATTCAACAAATCCAAAAGAAATTATTCATATTTTAGGCTACCTTGTTTTTTTCTGTTAGATCACTGACAACGTTGATACATTACTGTCAATATCGCAAGACATATCATAAAGTCATCTGACATTCTTTAAAATGGATTAAAAGTAGAGAAGTTTTTCTTTAAATGAATATGCATTTTAAATTAATTCTTTCATTTGCTGTTAATTTTGCTGGGGAGGTAATTACTGATATTTTGAATTATCAAATTACCATGAATTAATCCTGATGGAAGTAATAGAACTGAACTATGAAGGATGTTTGTAATTTGCTTGAGCCGAAAGTGCAAGGGTGAAATGTTTTGATGTCATGAAAAAATGTGCATTGAGTACCTTCCATTAGAAGGTATGTATGAGGAATGAAAGTATGATTAAATTAATATATTAAATTAAAATATTTTTAATTATTTTTAATTTAATTAATATATTAAAATATTTTTTTCAATAGTGTTTGCATTAGTGAAGGAAAATATGCTAAATAATATTGTTTGAATTCTAGTTTTTTAACCAGGTTCTGGTACTGGGAAAGTCTTCAGTAAGTGACTTATCAGAACATGTGTTCGACTTGATACAAGAGCTTTTTGCTATAGATCCTCACTTACTGCTGTCTGTTATGCCACAGCTTGAATTCAAGCTGAAGGTAGGTTACAGTATAGCTTTCAACGAGTGATAAAATTTGTGTGGCTATTAAAGAGTGCAGATTTAGTAAGTGTCCTACTGGAGGGATAGAATTTTATATTTATCACTTAATGTTACGTTTATCTTTAAAATAAAAGGAAGGACATTGGAAAGTTCTATACACTTGTGTGCTTTGCTTGCAAATGTGTATTATGCACACAAAATAGATGATCATTATAATGACAAATTCATATGGCTTAATTCAAAAGTTATATGTACTTAATCTTTAGGTTTCACCTGAAGTATATAAATTAATAAGGCTTTGGCTGGCTTATCTCATGAAATGCAAGTGTGTCATCTTCAGTTTTGATTTGCAGAGTTTTCTTTTGTGAAATTAATATTTAATACTAGAGGAAGTATTTCCAAATATTTTCTCAGATCTGCATGATCAGCTAATAAGGCTTCTTTAAAATTCATTCCTTTGCAAAAAAATAGCTCCATACATATCATAATTAGTATGGAGCAAAAAATTTGTATTATTCTGTTATTTTAAAAATTTTATTTGAGCTTTTGCAAAATATACGGTCTTATTTCACCAGCAAGATAAAGTGAGCCGCACACTA
>JANHGB010052148.1:0-15597 GCA_026283785.1 Coracopsis vasa | reverse complement strand
CCATCCCTGGCAGTGTTCAAGGCCAGGTTGGACACAGGGGCTTGGAGCAACCTGCTCTAGTGGAAGGTGTCCGTGCCCATGGCAGGGGTTGGAAGTGGATGAGCTTTAAGGCTCTTTCCAACCCAAATCATTCCAGCATTCTATGAATCCCATGCTGCCTTCCCACAGCTCTGTAGAACTCTCCCAGGGAAGGGCTGCTTTATAGGCTTGTGGTGATGACTGAAGGGTGCAGTTTCAAGGCAAAGCTTTGGAGAGGGCTGGAGGAGCATGTGTTTGATACTAGATCATCAAGCCTTGCTTTGTGCTGTAGGCTCTTCAGGGCTATCTGCTCCTTCTCCCCTCTAGCTATTTTCACTAGGGGAAAACTCAGGATGCTGCTGCTCAGAACACTGGAGGGTGGCTGCAAATGAGAGCCGAGCAAACTTGCAGCCTTATTTCCCTGTTATGCTCAAAAGATGTGGACGTTAAGGAAAAGAATCCTGATGGCAGCCTTAGGGAAGCCATAGATTTGATGCTACAGCATGCATCTGGGTTCAGAACTTGTCCCTAATTTCCTGAACAGTGTAAAAACGCTTGTGCAGTGTCCTGGAATGAGAATTAACTTTGCACATAGGTTGTTTATGTGCTGCTGGGAGTGTTTTAACAGTTTAGGCTGGTTGATTTTTGCATTGAAGCTGATGGGCGGACTCATGCCTCCGAATCCCACCTGTTCTTTGTTTGCTTTTGGGCACCATTTCAAACCCACACTGGAAAGAGTTTATAGGCAAACATTATAAAAAGTGACAGTCTTAAGTGCTGCTACATTCTAGTTTGGCAACACAAAGGCTTACCTGAAATAACTCACTATTTCCAAACATGACTTCATTATTTCATGATAACACTTTGCTGTGTCTTCCCTGATACTCTAGAGAGAAAGAAATGGAGGAGGATAATATTTACCAAATGCTAATTCCTACTGGAAACTTGGTTTTCACCAGTATCCTGGTAATTTTCTGTGGAAAAGGTATTTTTTCTTTGTAATTTTGAACTAAATTGCTGCTCTTGAGTTGGGATTTGCATTTGTTTGAAAGACTCAGTGTACATTTGGGGATAGGAGTTTTGAAAGAGATGGAATCAAGGATGGGAGGTAGAAAATTACCTTCTAATTGTATGTGAACAACTGATCTGCCCAGGAGGATGCAGCAACCGATGTGAGCATCCCGTGAGTTTCCTGGCCCTCTTTGGCAAAAGCCTCTAATGCACTTAGAGGAGTGTTGAGTTATGTTCACCCATAGTGGAGTTTTACAAAGCTTAAACAAAGACATTTTCAGAGTCCAGGGCATTGTTGGCACAGTGTAAACGCCGTTAAAGAAATTTGCTTTGCAGGTAGAGCGTTACAAAGAGTCTTAAAAACTTCAAAGCAAATTAACTGGTTGGCTTCAGCTGCCTCCGTTCTTCCTTTTTGTTTTAATTTGACAGAGGAATCTTAATTTAACATAAAATCTCAAGCAGACTCAACTATATTCACTACTGTGACAAAATACATGCAGAAAGGAACCCATGCTTAGGTTCCTAACAGCGTAGTGAAGCATACTTAGTGAAGCACCTGCAGTGCAGATCTGTGGCTTTGTGACTGTATCAGCAAGACTGAATTAGTTTATAAGGAGTGTAAAGCTGTATTGGAGCTTGTCCTAGACTTTGAGATGGAACTTTGCACGCTAGAAGGTTTAGAGACCTTGTTATAAAATCTAAATCCAAGAATCTTTACGATTTCCGTAATTGGTCTTGTTTAGATGGTTTTAAGTACTTCTTCTGGTCACCATCTTGGTGTGATGTATATGTCAAATCTCTTGTTTAAGAAAGCATGTTTTCCCTAGAGAAAAAGGCAGGAGAAGCCGCTTGCTTTGCAGGGGCACGTCCCTGGATCTGTTTTCACTCAGTCAAACTCCCACTGAACTCCTTGAAATGACATAATTCCAGGATGAATGGGAGAAGAAATCTGGCGCATTCAAGCATGTCAGTTTAATCCAATATTTAAATGCATGAGTGTCCCATTGAGGTGGCCACTTCTGGTACTTTTAGAATCATGGGCTATCTCAAGATGGAAGGGACCCATAAGGATGATTGAGTCCAACTTCCCTGCTCCTTACAGGGCTACCTAAAACTTAACTACTAACAGAGCTTCAGCATTTCCAGACTCATGTCCACAGGCCTAGCTCAGATGTGATGCTTGTTTTGGAGTTCTCTGTTGGAAGTGTGATACAAGAAATGACCAACGCCATGCCCTAAGGACAAGGAACACAGTTTTTAGGGTTTCAGTATTCTTAGACTTAAGGGTTTGCACTTAGGAGTCACCCACTTTAATACTCACTCAGACTTCCAGGCAAACAGAAAGGTGTGTGTATATTTACGTATGCACACAGTGGTGCACAGTTGATGCCTGCATGGGAAGAAGGATGTGCGCCGGTGAGCAGCTGTCTGTGCGATGTGACCCTCCTCAGGAGCAAACAGAAGATGGTTTCATGCTTCTTTCCTCTATTTGCTGTTCCTTGGTGAGGCCCAGAAGATCGTGGGAGAGGGATACTGTGGTTGTAGGGAGAAACCAGTTACAACAGCAGTCCCTATATCTGGAGCATCCTGCTATGGAGATGGTCCCAAGTGTCTGGGGCTGTGGTTGCCTCCCTCCTGCTGAGAGCCAGCCTTGGGATAAGGGGTGATAAAGCTGTAGTAACTATAGGCAGATGTAGTTTTCCAAGGATGTTTTTTTGGAAAAAGACTGTGGTTTGACATTCTTCTTGTTATTTGGTTACAAAAGGGAACTGGTGGATGAGCCATTTTGTTTTGAACTTCTGTGCACACTGTGACATTGAAAGCTTTGCTTGTGTTCCTGGGTTTCTGCTGTATTCTGCTCAAGAGAGGATGTGAAATGAGAAATGAAGCATGAGTTAAAGGAAGAAGTTACTGTCACTGAGAACAGAGCTAGTGGTGTAGAAGGCAAAAGCAGAGACTTTGGGAAGACTGCAGGGAATAAAATAAAGGGCATCATATCTGCTGTGTATAGGAAATCATGTATTAGGTTAGTGAGGGGCGGTTTGGGCATTCTTTTCTTCCAACACAGCTCTTTTCAGGTTGAAAAACAACAAACTGGTAAAATCAGGTGGGGAAAGGTTAAGTTTTAATTTGAGTCGCAGACCCAAATGCTAAGATATAAACCTGAATTTGCTTCTTGACCTCCTCCTCCCTTCCACAAATTCCTGAAAGCCCCAGGTTCAGCAGCACTCATCTCCTTAGAGCTGCTCACAGTGGCTAGTGAGAAGGGTTATGCCTTTGCATGGCACTTGGGACAAGGCACATGTCGAGGCACTGATCAAAAGGGAATGAGCTTTGTTTGTGGTTAACTTCTTGAGCTTTGTTTGTGGTTAACTTCTTGACAATGAAGCCTATTCCATACCCGTGAGTGGTTCAGTTTTACAAGGCAAATTGCTGGGCTAATTTGGATGAAACTTTTTTGTTTGACATGACTTGATTTCTGTGGATGAAAAGGGCCTTCACTGACTTGTGTTGGAAATTCTCTCCTTTCCTTTCTCTTCTTTTCCTCCTTTCCTCCCACCTTCGCAGAGCCACCAACCAAATACCAAATCTCTCAGCCAGATGTATACTCAGCACTTCCAGGAGAGCCTCTTGAGTTGCGCTGTCAATTGAGAGACGCCGTCATGATCAGTTGGACTAAGGATGGGGTCCCTCTGGGGCCCGACAATAGGACAGTGATTATTGGGGAGTACTTACAAATTAAGGATGCTACACCCAGAGATTCGGGCCTCTATGCTTGCACTGCTGTTAGGACCCTAGACAGTGATACTCTGTACTTCATTGTAAATGTTACAGGTGAGTGAGTTAAACATAGGTTTTTGCATGTAGACGCTGTAAAATGTGATATAAAGACACATTATGCTATAATGTGAAATAGCCCACTCGGGCACAGCAAGTTGAGCTGGGCTGTCTAGTTATTTAGGTATTTTCCTCCTTGTCCTGACCGTGAGATAGACTCTGTTTGTATGTACTCCTTTTATTTCACAGGATCTATAGTGGGGGTGTCGGAACTAGATGATCTTTTGAGGTCCCTTCCAACCCAAACCATTCCATGAATCTATGATCAAAAGTTGCTGAACAGCTCTCTGGTTTATGCCACTATGACACGATCAAATTATATAGAGTTGTGATGATGAAAATGCCAGTAGAATGAATACAAGGTTCCCCTCCCTCCCCCAACTCCCCCCCGCATTAGAAGAGGAAAAAGGGTGTCCTACATCCTTTAAGGATAAATAATTCTGGAGACCCTTAGTTCTGTTCAACTGAATGTCTTTAAGAAAAATAAGAATTAAAAGTAGAAAGAGATTTTTGGAGTCAGCAAGATCCCTATAGAAACCTTGCAGCATTTCAGGATTATTAGCTAGTTTTGTTAGAATTTTGTAAGAATAACACACATTTTATGGCTGAATTTTCCTTTTCTGTAGCTTCTGCACAATGTAACATCTGTTCCCTGATAGATAATCTTAAGATGTAGTATATTGGTTTATTTGTCTGTAAAAAAATAGGCTGGTTTAAAGACTTGATTATTTTTAATGTGCAGATGCTCTTTCCTCTGGGGATGATGAAGATGACAATGATGGGTCCGAGGACTTTGTGAATGACAGCAACCAGATGAGTAAGTAACAGCCAACTGCCAGAAGTCACTAGCAAGATCCACGTGGAAAATAATGTCCCGTCTTTCGCGCTCCTGTCTTCAGAACTTCTCGATTGTTCACTGCATGGGCTGTCAAATAGCAGTTTCTTTGTCCTTCTCTGTTTTCTGTTTCACATAGTTCATATCTTGGAAAAGAAAAAGAGAAATAAACTAATATTCTCCTAAACTTTACTGGTCTGTACTTTCTGTCTCCTTTCTTGCTAGCATTTCTGCGGTTTCCTTTCTTCCTGAGCTGAAGTTCAGTCTTTGTCTGGTTTAGACTCTCACGGATGAACTAACTTTCCCTGAACCTAAGCTGAAATGTAACAGAAGAACCAAAGATCCGGCTCACTTTGTTAAAAGGTGGTATGGAAACTTTAAAAATTAAGTTGTAATGAGGCAAATCCTTCAATCCTTAATCTGGGCAGAAATCTCCTCTGGGAGAATGAGTTTGGAGACAATGAGGTTCTTTTGTCTGCAAAGGACCTCAAGGTTTGTGGCATAGAAAGCAAGCCAGCACTAAACCCACATTTTGTGTTACTTATGTGTGATGAAAATGGGCTAAAAGAGTCTTAAACCTATCTGAATGTTAAACTTCAGTCCCTTTGGAGAATTTGGAAAGCTATTAATAGGCTCTAAATAGAACAGTTGCTAAGGAGAAAAAAAAGAAGGTAAAATTCATATTGGTTCCTTATGCCCCTATGTGCTGCTGCAAAATCCCCTCAGTGACTGGTAGTTTGCTATCGCCTGTGCTTTGTAAAGTCAATAACACGCAGAACACAGAAATCCTTCATGGAGATGTCAGCTAGTTACCAAACACAGTAGCCAGGTAGTATGTTTGCTCGTCAGCCTGATTAGTAACTGGCAGCTATACTGTATGCTTGAAGTATGATAAAGTACAAGCCTGACGTGAGCTCCCCTTGTTAGTTACTGTTGTATACGACTGCCCCTGGTCCGAAGCTGTGAAACATTAGATGCTATTTAAAATGATATAAGTTGTTAGCTGCCTGTTTGGCCCCTGCCATCTGTTAGTGTGATTAACCCGGTCTGATTCACAGGTGCAGCTTGAAGTGGCTGAGATTAGGCAGCTGGAGGCTGCTCTGACAAAGAATGCGGTGGCAAAGATAATTGGCGAGTTTGGGAAAGGGACACTGCGTTTAAAAGGAGTTGTCTAAGCAAAACCCACCAGCCCAGGCAGTGTTAGTGTTCCCCTGAAAAGGACTTGTGCGTAGGAATTTCTTTTAAGAGACATCCCTATGTCTGTTATCACTTTAGGGCTTTTTTGGTGTTGGTCAGGAAAGGGCTTGCAATGTTTTTGGTGTGTTAGCAAAGACAACTGTGCTTCTAATCTGTGCTGATGCTTTGGTGATTCACTGTGAGCACAAATGTCTTTTTGAAGAGACAAAAATGAAAAGGACCTGATCTCAAGGCAGCTATGCTTTATAAGATGGTTGTGCAACAGGGAGAAGTACCCAGTGGTTGTAGTCGTAGAGTTATAGAATGGTTTGTGTTGGAAGGGACCTTAAAGCTCATCCAACCCCGTGCCACGGGCAGGGGCACCTTCTACTAGAGCAGGCTGCTCCAAGCCCCATCCAACCTGGCCTTGAACACTGGTGCAGCATCAACTTCTCTGGGCAGCAGTGTCTTGTGTAACACTAGTGATGGTCTTGTATTACGAGGTGTCATTGTAATCTACTGTTAATCAGTCTTGGTTCAGGAGCTGGTGAAAGGCCACCGACGATTTCCATCTGCTGGGGATGATGGGGTGTGTGCTTCCGCAGGGGTCAGTCACACTTTCCCTGCTCAAAGCGAAAGACGCCTCTAGAGTGTGAGTGCACAAATGTTTCAGGTGGCAGGAAGAGTGCAAGCTCTTGCAGTGCAGAAGGGAGGAAACATCAAGAAGACAGATTGCTGCCGACCAGAGCGCTGCACAAACAAATCCTCATGCGATTGCGTTTCACAAGGTGCCCACAAACCTCTGCGGCTTCTCGCAAGCTGCAGATGGGTGCAGGGAGCAGCGCAGCCTTCCTCCTGATGTCTGAGAGCTCGATGGGAAGAGTTGGAACCAGAAGAATAAGCGTGGCACCACATCCCTGCAAGTAGTCTGCTTTCAATGAAAAGTTGCATCACAGTAACTCGGTTGGATTAAAGCAGCGTTGCTGAAAGAGGGTTGTGATTTGGCAAGATCGGAGCTGTATGAAAGTTAGGGGTGGGACTTGGTGTGGTGCTTTTGCAAACCACTGAAGTTTGTGCATCTAGCAGCTTCTAAGCGTTCCTTCCCATCAGTGCTCCTCTTCTAGACTTTATATTGCGTCCAGAAGGCCACATCTCATTTAAAGACACTGTGTTGCAAGACAGATTGAAAGGCAAATAAGGAGTTCAGGGGTAGCCAAAGGTCCACCATGAGCATGCCATGGGGCAGGCAGTGCTGTGTAATGCTCAAATGCCCCTTACCCCATTCTCCTGCCTACTTGAGGCAGAGCCTGGGGAAGTCCATGATCTCACAAGAGCCCCTGGTTGCTGCTCTGTAAGAGAAGAAGACTTTTAAGTGTTTCCTGAACCATGGTTTGAGCTTTGCAGATCTAAACCGATTTCACTGATAATTTACATACAAATTACAGCTGCGATCATTAAGGATAAGCAATGGAAATTGGCCCGGTTATGCCTTTACTGATGGAAACAAAAGGCCATAGTCTTCAAAGGTTGTTGCTGTTTGATGAAACAATTCTGATAAAGTCCAGCTGTCCTGGCATGTTAATTATGATGTGATGAGGCAGGAAATGGCTGTAGTGCCTTCCACAGGAAACTGAACCTTGGCATTCTCATTCCTGCATATTTAAAGCAAACCGTTTTAGAGCTGTTTCATTTACGAGGGTAAGTATTCCTTTAAGCTTGTTTTCTTTGCCTCAGTTGCAGATATATTTTTCAGAGACCAAGGTTTTCCAATGCAAGCAGAGAGGCTATTGAGGAGATCTAGTGTCATTTTCAAGGCTGCCCAGAAAATACGACTGCCCTTGAAGTCAGCGGAGGCTGTAAGTGGCTCGGTAGCTGTGAGGAGCAATTCATCCTCAGGAGACGAGGGCACTCGTGTGTACACGTGTGCAGTTGACCATTTGCCCTGTGTGTATTTATAAGCAAAAGGCATGCATAGCAGATTTCACTCTGCGTTTGGTGTCCTTTTAGCTTGACAGATATTTTAACTGTCTGAAAAAAGCACTGTGGTAGATTTGTTCCAGACTGCATCCTGAATAGCTTTTTATTACTTCCAGCTTTTGTTGAAGGGATTAGTGCTTGTGGGGAAGGTGCAGGATTGCTTCCACTGCAAAATAGTCCTCTCTTTCCACAAAAACGGGTTTGTTGGCAACTCAGTTTTCCCCTTTGTTGCCCTAAAGAGGTACCTTAGCTTGGTTTTGGAGAGTCACCTCCAAGGACCTTGATCTGGGACTTGTTTTTGCAAAGCTAAGGGCTGCTCATCATCAGTTCCTACTGGCAGCAGTGGAGGATAATACATTGCTGGTACTTGTTGCCTCATCTTGTTAAAAGGTAGCCCTAATTTAAGGGATTTCTATAATCTTGACTTGGTGCTGGCAAGGCAACAGCTCATGATGTGGTCCACTGAGATCCACCAACAGTGATTTATTCCGGAGACCCCTGGATAGCCCTGGAGATGCTGCTATTCTGCCTTAAATTCTAGTCAGGAGACTGGAAGCTTTAGGACTTTTTTCCTTATCGCCCTTTAAACAATTTCTTCTGGGCCAAGCAATGGTAAATTGGCACCAAGAACAAAAAGTATCTAAATGCAATCCACATGCTGTTCTTTTCATGCCTTGAAGACTTTCAGAAAGGATGAAACAAGGTTCAAATTCATCAAATCCTGTAGAGTGGAAACCCACTCAAGGGAGCAGCAAAAATAGGATGTTGCCTAGAAGTGTGTTTTAATTAAAGGTCAAATACAATTGGACTTAAAACCTTTGGAGGGGGTTGATGTGGTCATTTCAGGTGTGCTATTGCCTGGTCAAGAAGCTCGTAGGGCAGGCTTGGAGCTGACTGCTTTAATATTTCTTTGTATCAGATAAGTCCAAGTGAAAATTAAAGAGTCCTGAAGTGAAGCAGTCCCCTGGGCAGCCTAATTTCAATTTCACATGCAGGAGATTTGCCTGATTAGATATAATGTATTTGCAGTGGAGTGCAGTGTGGGTCAGCAGGATATTTTCTCCACTAATGAGAGCTCCAAAAGCAATCAGGAATTCCCACCCGTTCCCCTGCTGCTTGTTACTGCTATGGGCTGGAGTCTGCACTGTTGTAACTGTGAGCTTTAAACAGTGGTGCTACCTACTTCCACCTGTCCTGTTAGCAAAGCTGGGATGAGATGGGTGCTGTCTGTGGGAGAAGCTGGCACTATTATCTATTAATCTGTTGCCTAATAGATAGATAATCTATCCATTAATGATCTATCATCATTAACTATGTTCGTTATTGGTTTTAGTGAATCTGGATATTTTTCTGTCAGGACAAATAAAAGCAGTAAAAGTTGCCTTTACGTTATGCTAATTTAATCTATAAAGAGAAATGCTGTGTGTTAATCCCTGTATGAAAGCACAAAATGAGGGCGAGTGTTACGGTCTGTGGATGTTGCTCCCTTTCTCTCTTTTCCCTTCAAACCCACTGAGGAGCTGCCAATATACGTTGCTACTGCCTAGTGAAAAATGGGAGGATGTCTTGAAGCGTTTTCAACATGTGATGTCCGCATGTTTTTCTCCAAGCTCCCCTGTAATTCGGGAGCATTGCAGATTATGCTGAGGATTGTGTGAGGGGAAGCTTTCCAAGCAGAGTCGTTTCAGCCCGGGGAGTTTCCTTTCCCTTTCTCTCCCTGGCACAGAACTGAGCCGCTTCTCTTTGTTCCTGCCTGCATCCTCCTGGCCTCTTCTCTGCTCCCACCTCTTCCAGAGAGCAAAGTTTTTTCTCCCTGTGCATTTGTCATATATGACTCTTATTGGAGCACTTCTCTTCCAGGAGCAGTTTTTCAGAGGGTGAGGGTTGATGGAAGAGGGTTATATACAAGAAAACTGCTATAATGCAGTAGAAACCTGGCTACATGAAGCAGCCTGGTTTGGGGAACTGTTGGTATCTGGATCCTGACCAACTCTGATGCCATGGTGGAAGCTTCTCCAGAGCTTGGTCCATCCTGCAAAACAGCATCACCATGGGTGAGCTGTTTAACCTGTGCTTCAGAGGTTGTGCTTGCCAGTGACTGTACTCAGGCTCTTTCTGCCCTATACGTGTGGGAAGGGGTGTGTGTGACAGACGTGATGAGAAGTGACCACGCTGGCTGAGAAACTGCTGGGTCAGCATTGTCTTTTTAGGGTGAAATCTGGGCGCTCTGCTCTGTCTGAGATACCAATATAACTGGTTTGGGTGGTTGATTGGCTTTGACCTGCCACAGTTTACTTTGGCTTTGCGGGAGTTGTGGGTAGGGCACAGTAGTGGTCACCTTGCATTGCCTTGTGCAAGAGTTTTAGCAGGCCAGAGAAAAATAATCCTTTTAATACATCAGTACCAACATATAATTCCCTCTTTTCCTGGTATACTTGTAATGTAATTAGATCTTTGCGTGTGGTAGTTAATTCCTTTGGTTGGCTTTGTTTAAAGTCTTCTGTTGTTTTAATGTGATCCTGGTTTTAGCAAATAATGTTAGCAGTGATTTTCCTTGCATCCCTAATTCACTTCAGTCTGTGTAACGAGTTCTTAGTATTGCAGTTAAGTTTTCAATAGGTACCGGATTTTCTACTTTGATTACATGCACAAATTTGCTTTGCTTTTCTACTTCATTAATTTTAACACTAATTGCCACTTCGGGGTGGGGGGGAAGCCCAACTCACTTATCGTTCTTAGCATCATTATAAGACTTGCTTTTAGAATGTTTCCTTTATACTGAGATGTTATTAAAGGGTTTATTCCTGTATTTTCTATCCAGCTGTATTTTTATTTAGAGAGGGGGGTAACAGGATTTCTGAGTTTGCACTGATTGTAAGAACTGCTATAAATACTTGAGGAACGGAAGAGTTTATTTATAGTGGAGTGTTAGGCTGCTAATGAAGGAAATGAAACAGGGCTGAGAGAAATAGAGTTATTTTTCTGGACCCCTCTAGTCCTAAAAATTCCACACTAATCTGATTTGCTTCAGGAAAACTCCATTGTAAAAGAAATTAATGTTTCCTACTATTAAACAGATCCTGAATCTTTAACTTTGAAAAATACCTGTTATGGTGAGACAACTGAAGCAATGCCATGAAGACTGTGCAATGTAGCCAAAGTGGTGCATGGGTCCAGGTCATTGGATAGCCTTGTATATGGATGTATCTCTCCAGATTTGCTTCTTGGACGGTTAAACCAGATGGGTAGTTGTATGTTTTGCTCTGCTGTGTTTTCTGTGCTGATACAGGATGAATGATGGAGAACTTGGTTGAGAGGGAGTTTTTCCATGTGTTCTTTAGGCTCCTGGTGTGGGCACAGGCAGGGCCAGGGCATGGCAAGGAGGAAGTGAGTGAACAAGCCAGGAGAGCCTTGCCAGGAGCCACTAAAAGTGATCACTTCAGTAGATATAGGCTAAGAGAAGTATTCATTTTATGCCTTGGTGTTGGTCTTGTTCAGTTTGGGCTTTGACAGGCTCATGAGAGTGGGAAATGCCGGCAAAATGATAAATGCTATTACTGAGTTTTCCTGATCCCCATGTGCTCATTTTCTTCCTCCTTGGTTAAGATTTCAGAAATATGTTCCATTTGTAAATATATTTTAGTGGTTTCTGTGACAGTAACAACACAGTTCACCTTGCCATCATACAGCGTAAGTTTCAGCATGCTGCCAGGCAGGTAGCTACGTTTATCCCCCTTCTAACACATGGAGAGCAGTTAAGGCTGATGCTTCCAACAGCTCTTCTGACTTGGTCTGTCTGGCTTCACAGCTGAAGTCAAGGAATTCAAAGTTTGCTGAGCACTCACAGTAACTCAACTTGAAGTCAAGTGTCTCATCATTTGAGTCGCTGAAAACTCAGTCCCTCTGTCTTACTTGACACACACAAACCGAAGGATATCTGTGGTTAATTACTGGGATTTAATCATAAATGATATATTCAAAGCTACAGACTGAGCCATTTGCAGAACTGGTCCACACTTGCAGCATATGACTTCCAGTCATGTACTCAAACCATGCTTAAAACGAATACGTGCAACTCTTTATGTCTTTATGGAAGGGGCTGGAAAGGGAGCTCAGTTTCCAAGTACTGATGTGTCTGGGTGTATTTCCTTGTAACAGGGGCACCCTATTGGACACATACGGACAAAATGGAGAAAAGGCTTCATGCGGTGCCAGCGGCAAACACCGTCAAGTTTCGTTGTCCGGCGATGGGAAACCCAACACCGACCATGCGATGGCTGAAAAATGGGAAAGAGTTTAAACAAGAGCATCGCATTGGTGGATATAAGGTAAGAACTCACGATGGGGTTTTGCAAGTTCTCTTATTGACCAAAAAAACCCAAAGCCAAAACTGAACTTGAAGTCAACACAAAACTTGGATCAAATGTAGAAGCAAAAAAAAAGAGTAATTGTTTTCTTCTGGGGACGGGTGGGTGGTTTCTTTGGCAGTTACTGAGCATTAATTCTCTCTCTATATATAACTTTTTGTCAAAGTCAGGCTTCTGGCATAGCAGTGCAGCTAAGAATTATATAGAGAGACTTATTTGGAAAGCCAAAGACTGACTTTGCAAAGTGGAGTAAGACTATTTTGCTCTATTCATTTTTGACTGCTTTGTTAAAAACGTGACCAGCCACAATGGTGTTTGTAAGCAGTTTAATAAAGGAAGGGTTGTAAGTCAGAAGTTATTATTTTCTATAGAGTTTATGGTCTGTGAAACTGAAATGGGAAGCAGAATTTGAGGGGAAAGTAACAGCAATTACTTACAAGGGTTTGTTTGAATTTTAAGCAGCTTAGATTAGATGTTTCATTCTAAATTGGTGGTTACTGATTAAGAGAGAGGTTTAGGGAGGCCATCTCGCTCTGTGGGTTAGTGCATGGACCTTTAACCCCCCCAGTATCTGCCTAGGTCAGGTCAGAAGTCAGGATTCGGTCATGTTATCCCACTCCTTGCAGAGAAGGGGTGTGTGTGACTTATCAAATTGCTGTTCAAGCACTACCCTTGCCATCCTGCCCTGCATTTCTGGGTTACCTTAACTTCTTCTGTGGACCTTCTGCCAGTGGCTTCCTCACATACCCGACACCTCAGAGCTTCTCCCCAAAGATGAGGAGTTTATGAGTTAGTCACTTTGTGTCACACTGCAAGCCCCAACCTAGAACCTGTTCAGAGCAATTTCTAATGCTAATTAAGACAGACGCTAACTGACTTTTTCCAGATGACACAGTAAGCTCAAGACTGAGTCCTGGGGTACCTCACTGCTGCCTTACCCCAGTAACTGCAGTATCTTTGGGGTGCCACATTTTGCGATGCCCTGATGGAGCCAGGGTGTATATTTCTTCGTGTGCTGTTGACTCAGATCCTGCTTGGTACAAAGCCCCTCAGTTTTCCAGTGCAGAGGAGGAGAAGCCGTAGTCTCCTTTCCTCTCTAGCTGGATTTACTGTAGAAAGTGTCAATTTTTCCAACGTTTGTGTTAGCACAGAGCGAAGCCCAGAAAATCTCCCTGCATGAACACTAATTATCTAAGTAGACTTTTCCATCTATGTTTGCTTACACCATAAATTACTGTTGCTTATGAGTGTACACCTGGCAACACCTTCTGCCTTTCATAACGCTGCGGAGTGTTAACGAATTGGCTACAATTCAGTGATTTTCACCTTTCTCAGTGCTTTTTTAAAACCAAAAAAGAAGGCAATTAAAAAACAACCCAAACACCAACCCCAAACTAATCCTGTCTTGGAAAATAACAGTAACTGTTTCGGTACTAACTGGGGCATTATTAAACCCTTTATATCTCATAAAGGGGAAATTTTGATATCACTCTTTAAAATCATGCAGGACAATATGTGTCTTACAAGGCAAGGATGGAGATACCTGATGTCTGGTTTGAGAGGGTGAAATTGATGGGGTAGATCAGCCCTTGTGGGGCTCTGTGCTGCCACTGCAAACTTGTGTTAGGGTTCTGGATGAGCTCATTTAGACCTGTGCCCATTAAGTGCCACAGGTTAAATTTTGGCTCGTGTGTATTAAACGTATACAGTTTCCTAGGTATGTGTGTACTCTGGGACAAAACCACAGATGCCTGTTTCTAAAGCCAGCTGGATCAGTGAAGTATATGCCTGTAATTCTCAATCATAACTTCTTACCTCTCTTTAGTCTAAGGGAAATAAAGAGGGGGCACAGCTGAGGATTTTAGACTTTCTTGTTGCTCAGAAATACATCAAATGTTAAATGATCTGGTAGCATTTACTTAGAGAATCATAGAATCAACTAGACTGGAAAAGACCTTTAAAGATCATCAAGTCCAAACTAATCATTGCCATTCTGCTTACCAAATCTCTGTATATTCTAGTTTCTGTTAGTGGTTTAAATAACCATCTTTTTAAGAGGGAAGCTTGTTTTCAGTGAATGAATATTAAAGAATGAGGCCTCCAGAGCTTCTGGAGCCTGTGTCCTCTTCTTGTAGAGGGGCAGGTTGAGGTCATTGTGGGCTTATCTAAATTTATTATGGAATAAAGAGAGAATTGTATTTTCTTGTGTTGCATGTCTTTACTGACAAACTTGTAATGAAGGAATCCTCAGAAAGGGCTGGTTTGTTTTCAGCCAGGTATCACAGCAACTCGAGATAATTCTTGTATGACAGCTTATCTTGAATCTGAGCATTGCTACATGTAAAGCATTTCTGCTGGAACTCTCTATAATACTTTGAGCAAATAGAATAGCTGGAACCAAACTTGGCCATATCTGCCATCACCAGTTGATGTAACACCATCTGTCCTTTTCGGAAGAGGCAATCATCCCTTGAAGACTTTAAGAGCAACGTAAAAATAAGGAAAACATGAAGATTTCCACTAACCCTGCAGCCACCTCTCTCCTGCTGCTTGAGCTAAGAAATCTCTTCTTTGTATGGTCTTTATCACAATCAGATAGTGGCCTGTAGCACTTGGTCCTTCTGACTGGGGAATATCTTGAGTCAATTTGCACTCCGTCAGGCTAGCAGGAGGGTGTATGTGCTGGCCAAGATAGCTTCCAGAGTGAAATTCCTCCGCTGTGACTAATTCTGGGTGGTGAATTTCAAATTTGAACCTTTAGTGATTTTTCAAGGTATACACAAAATTCTGACAAAAAATCGTTTATTGAATGTCTAAATCCTTTATAGTAGTTTTTTTTATATCTGCCTCTAAAGTGGTGATAGCTCTTGCTTGTGCAATTAAAGGCTTTTTATAATTCCTTTGAGTGAATAATCTACATCCTCTGTGAGAGACCACAGGAGCCTTTACTTTTCTCTACACCACCCGGAAAGCAAATGTACTTCTATCAGTTGGTACTGTTTAAGCATTAATAGGTGTGTGTTTTCACATATGCATTTTGATAAGCTTCATCAATACAGTTGTCTTAAACACATTTAGATTCAGGCAGGTAAGTACAGAGTGAAGAAAGAGTTCTGACTCTATAGGAACTGTAAAAGTCTATGGCTTTTACATAGATGTTCTGCACTTGTTCTCTCTACCTGAGCTGATTTTGTGGGGAATCATATTTTTATAGAATCCTAAAATGGTTTGTGTTGGGAAGGACCCTAAAGCTCATCCAGTTCCAACCCCTGGCCATGGACAGGGACACCTTCCACCAGAGCAGCTTGCTCCAAGCTCCTGTGTCCAACCTGGCCTTGAACACTGCCAGGGATGGGGCAGCCACAGCTTCTCTGG
>JANHGB010052143.1:0-107263 GCA_026283785.1 Coracopsis vasa | reverse complement strand
TAACAATAAAACCAAAGGAACATTATCGTTTAAGACTCTGATGAAAGGACTGTTTCTTTGATACTTTGCAAGTGCTTGAAGAAATGCCTGTGGATATTTGCAGCGTCACAACACACTCCGCAACATAATCCAGCAACTGGCCCAGCCGTTCTGTAATTAGCCCAGAGTAATCCCGTCTCCCTTAGAACCCATGCCCTTTATCCTTCAGCAACTCAACAGGTGAGGAACAACCTCACCGACTGAGTTATGCTTCTGTTCTACTGTTATGTGATAGCCTGGGGGGAAACGGGGTATCAGTGGTTTATAAAGGCAGTCCTGGAAGAAGGAGCCAGGAAATAAGAGGTTTGTAGGAGAAGCAGAGATCTGTCAGATCACCTACAGGAAGGACAGGATTTCCTACCTCCAGCCAGCAAACACACTCAGATTTTTTACCCTCACACTTTTATATTACAGTATTATTACTCTTCATAATTTAATAAGTTTCCCATTGTTGTGACATGTGACAGCAGCACCTGTGTTGGTGGATGAAGCAAAGTGAGAACAATGCCTTGTTTTCTGTAACAAATACCTGTCAATTCCAGATTGACAATTTCTACTTAAGCTAATTTACTAAAGGAAAGGTAAAACACCCTCTCCCGGGGCATTATGAAAAGAAATAACAAAACGTTTGATATATGCTTTTACAATTAGAACAAAACCTAAAGCTTTAGCTTAACAGCATAAAAGAAAATAAAAGAATGAAAAAAAGTAATGTGCCGCCTGATTGACAGTTGCTACAAAAAAAATATAAAGTTATACATCTGTGTATATATTCTTACCTGTAAAACAAATGTATTCATCTGGAAACTGGGTGAAAATCCTTCTCCTTCTCTTGCAGATTGCCTTAGATGTGCCACAAACCACTCCAAATGCCATGATCTACAGGTGATGAAAGTGGCTTTGGCCTCCAGGACCAAGTCATTACTGATTAACTCTCTCAGTGAACACAAGACCATGTGTTTTTTATCAGTGCAGCCAGTATGTTTATGTCATTTAACAGAGCAGAGCACGAGCTCTCCTAGAAAAGACTGGGTGAGCTTTGGAAAGGGAGTTCTTTCCCAGTTCCTTCCTTCTTTTCCTCTCTTTTAGGTATTTAATGATGGCATTTGGCTTTCCCACTGTGCTGACCACCCTTTACTGAACCCAAACAGGGTGGAAATGTAGTGGAAAAAAAATTACAGGTCTTCCTTCAAATTCTCTGTACCAGCACAGACAGTGGCATGCAGAAGGGTGTCCTAAAGAGGACAATGAGCCCCCTCCCTTGCTGCCATATTCACTCCACCACCACGTGAACCATGTCAGTCCCAGACCCTGCCGGAGTGCGCCGTCTCTAATGGAGGCGTTAGCAAGAGTCCGTGTTTGCTGGGATACAGGCAGACAGACGGCATGTTTCAAGAATGCATTCTCCTAAACACATCACTTCCCTATTTTCTACCTTTAGCAACTGAGAAAATGGGACTCCATTAATGTTATTCTAGACAAAGAGCGGCAGAGAAATGTAACTTTAAAAAAAAGCCTATCTTTTTAAATTGAGAGAGACCAATTACAAAAGCTATAAACACTTTAATCATTTCTCTGAACATGTGGAAATACATACATTGTGAACCTTTTTCATAGGAAATGCTGGAATCCTTTCCTTAATAGCACATTTTCTTAATGGCTTTACAGTTTCTCAGTTCATTTCAAAGGGCTGTTATTTGTTATGTGGACATAAGTTTAGATTATGTTTTAGAATTCTGAGAGATGTTTGAAAGAATTATCTGGTGGATGGTGGCAGCTACTTTTGCGTTGCCTTCTGTTCTTGCTTTGAAATATATGGGGGTGGGGATAGAGGGGGATGGAATGCCTGTGTGCTAAATATTCCCCATAAAAATGTGGGTTGAAATCCTGTCCCCTGTCAAATCAAGAACATATCTTGCATTTCTTCAACTGCCAGATTTTATCCAGGTATTTTACTTTATTAAGTACTAAAGTAAAAATAAAGTTTATAAAAAAGGATGTCTTTATTCTTTGCATTGAGATATTTCTACCTTATGCTATGAATCTTTGATCTTTGGGGGCACAACGAGAGTATGCGCAAGACTGAAAGGGGAAAAAGAAAAGAACAAAAATGTGTTGTATAAAAAGAAGTCAGGACAGGGGCATTGCAGATGATGAAGTCAGAAAATTAGAAAACATTGATAATTTCTGGAAACAGAATGCTCTTTGTAAAGATGAAATGTGGGCTACGTGAGTGTCTTAGAATGATGTGGAGGTCTTGGATGAAATCCCAGCCCTGCTGAACTCAATGGGACTTTTTCCTTTTGCTGTAACAAAATCAAGATTTCACTTGCCCCTTGCTTTAAAAGCATGTGGAGGTGCAGTGGAATTTCTTCTGTAGAACAAATCTTGTCTGGTTTAAACACTCATACTCCTTTCCTGCCCTGCACTCTTCTCCCTTGGCTTCCAGAGCTCTAACCTTGAGCTTCTTCACTACTCAAGTATCTCACAGAAGGGAATTTCCTCCTAAATTGGAGACTGCATTCATTCACCGAACACCTAATTTATACAATTTGTATTGTATAGCTATCGACATCCCTCTACCATGGGTAAGAAGCCTGTTCCACTGACTCTGAGAGCATTTTTACAGACTTGGGAAAGTCTGAATGGAATTTTGGAAGTCCAGCAAACCACCCTTTGTCACAATCCTCTTGACCAAATTCAAGCCTTGCTGGAAACAGTACAGTCTTTAGGGGTCTTCAGAAAGGAAAATTGTAAAAAGTAAAATAATGATGGCTCATTTTATGGTTAATCCAGCCCCAGCGGCTGCATCAGTGTGCAAGACTGAAAGGAGAAAAAATGAAAACAAAACCAAAAATGTGTTGTATGAAAAAGAAGTCAGGACAGGGGCATTGCAGATGATGAAGTCAGATAATTAGAAAACATTGATAATTTCTGGAAACAGAATACATAGTCCAGCCTTAGTGGCTGGATTTGCCATTACTTCCAAGCAAGTAGAGACTGCTAACATAATGCCAGACAGTGCTTATGTGAGGCAAGAGCTGAAGCTTCTTCGGGAGGTCAGCCTCTAACCTAAAGTGGGTGCCAGCTTGCCTCAAGTCTTTCCTTCCTTGGGGTACTTCCCCATCCCCTGTTTTGGATTCCATTCCACTGTAAAGAGAAGGGATGTGACTGCCTGTAAATCCTTAATGTTTGGAGTCCTCAGCACTTTAAACATAATCTCTAAGAGGTTACTCCACTGTTATATGCTTGGTTACAGATATTTCGCTTGTGTTTGTTGATAGAAAGTCATACTCTGGGTCATTGCTCTGTTCCATCACAAATCCAGATATTACACTAACACGTCTTCTGAAATGACAAGGCAAATTTGACATGACCTGTGGGATTCCTCCTGTGAAGAGTCACCGCTCAGTCCAAAGCACAGCGAGCAAAGTTCAGCTGATGTGGACACAAATCAGTTACAAGCTTGGTTTTGATTTTCCGTACTGTGGCTGATTTCACAAGCAAGGAGAATTTTTTTTTACTGAAGCAGTTAAGCCTGTAGCTTTCATTGATTCCCCTCCACCACCACACACACACACTGGCTGTTCACCTGGTATTTGGGAGAGGGCCACAGACCCCTCCATATTAGGTAGTAAATGTGGAAGACTGCAGCCTGTAGCTCTTTTTGTTTTGATGAAAGTCTCACATTACCTATTCTGCTTGCAGACTGCAGTCTTTGCAGTACTTACTCTAAGTAGAGGTAGGTGCAAATCGCCTCTCCATCTGCATCATGGACTGTCGCTTGCCACATGCAGGCTTTCCACATGCCCATTCAGCCCAATTACCATGTTGACATGGCAAACATTACCCAAAAGTTTAAGGATAATTTATATAATTTGTGCAATTCATCTGCGATTTACACATTGCATAAAATTGTTGGAATGCTCTCACTTATTGGAGAAGACCAGATAAATTCCCCAAATGTCAACCTCTAAAGAACATATTCAAACAGTGGTGCTGTTCTGTGCCTGTGGGGGAGAAGACTGGGCCTGGCAACCAGATGTCCACCATGCTTTGTGCCCAGAGAAAGAAAAGGCATGTGCTTGTGTGTGTGTGCATGTGTGTGTGTGTGCATGTGTGTGTGTGTGCATGTATGTGTGTGTGCATGTGAGCGCGAGACAGAGAGAATCCGAAAAAGGAAGATTTCTTTCTGACTTTTAACAATAAAATTTAATTTTGAGAATCATACATTGAATAAAACACACTTAAAATACATTGAATTTTCCTTCCTCATCTGATTCCTATATGATTCCTATATTCCAAATGATTCCTATATTTTAATCCCTGGCTGTACAGCAGGGCATTTCATTAAAATTTCAATCCAATGACTTGTCTTAGCTGTGTGCAACAAGCTGGGAGGTCTGCAATATCTCATGTTGCAGTTGTTCCCTGTAAATTTGGAGTTGGATTGCACATTTCAGCTGTGGGTTGCACATCTTAACCATAACTAGTGCAAAATGAGCCATTGCAAAACAACGTGTAAATGGTGCCTGAAGAGCAAAAGCTTCCCGCTAGGCATTCAGATAGCCTGAGAATCTCTGTGAAGAGCTATGGGTGGAGAAGCATGCCTGTGACTCATGGAGAAGGTACAGATATCTTTCAACAGCAATTTGATGGATACCACTTGGAAAAAGAAGGGGGTCCAACAGATGAGGAGGAGTGGGGGAAGATCCTTGCACCTTCCTCTCCTAGGGCAGCAATACCAGTCATACTTTGGTGCATGAAAGCCTGTGCAAGGCAATTGGGGGTTAAACATTCACGTGAACACTAATGTCCATGCTCATTCTGCTTGGTAAAGTGGAGGAGAACACTTAGGATCTTGCAGGAAAAGACCGGCATGGCTGCATCCACCAGTCCAACAAATGCATGCTTCCTACCTGAGGAAGGGAGAAAGGCAGAAGAAAAAGAAATATGCACCACTCGCATAGTAAGAGAGAAGCAGAAATCAGACTCTCAGGAGGACCTTTAGTTCTGGGAGTTCCGTGGCTATCTAGAAATGCTATGCACAGCCCAGAGACATCTTGATCAATATACAAGAGGAGACTATGGAACTCCTTATGTCCAAGAAATCTACACAGCCATCAATAACATTGGATAGCTTTATTGTTTTCATTAACCAGTGTCACATTTTAATAGCAGCTGAGGCACACGTAAGAAAAGGATTGGCTTGCTTAAGATATAGTGTTCATGTGATTAGCCTTTCCACTCATCCCAGCTCATGATGCCATATGTACTGACATAACTGTGTTGTAGTCCTGCCCAAACACCACAAAACCTGTCATCTATTTCTTCTCTCTAACATCTACAGGAGGCAGGGAAGTGCCATTACACCCATTTCACAAATGTGGGGGAAAAAATATCACAGAGAAACTCAGGAGGTAGAATCACCCCAGAAACTCACCCAGGATGAAAGAGGGTACTGAAGTCCCTCCTAACAGCCTGGCCAAGCCTTTTTCTTCTTGACATCTGCACGCAATTTGCTAATATTCCCAGAAGTGCAGATGTTACAACAGCCTTCCCTCCCACCAGTTTGCAAGCATGCTGGGAGGCCCTTCCACTTTGAAGGTTTCAGGTCACATTTAGCCTAAATCCATCTTTGCAATCAAACAGAGAAGCACCTGTCAGTTTTGGGTAGCACACTTTGGCTTTAGGAGGTGAGGGACACTGAATATGGAGAGGAGAACAAAAGAACATCTGCTGCTGCTCGCCCCAGGGCAGAGATCAAAGATCACCCTATTTCAAAGGTGGTCATACTGTCCAGGAACATAAAACAAAATAAAAGACAAACTGTGATTGATAAGTAGATTTTATCACTCCACAGACCCCTAACAACAGAGAAAATATTTATTTCTATTTTTCTATATCCCTTTATATATTGCTTCTTCCCTCCCTCAGCGCTTGTCTTTTGATTTCAGCTTGCTTATTATTCTTTTTCATTATTGTATTCCCTACACTTTGGATCCTGGTTTATGTTCAAGTTCTTGTTTTACTAGAAATGCTATGTCCTGGTGGAATTAAAATCCAAATTGGATTTAGAGCACTGCTTAATTTGAGCTTCAGTGTCCCAGATGTTTTTTAGGTGCTGTGAACACTGCAAAATCTAATAATGTTTCTCACCTAAAAAAGATTCATTAATATAATGCTAGGAATGAGACGTGCTGAGGGCCAATGGAAGGCAAAAGAAATCTGAGTAAACACTGCCAAAATGCTTTTTCTCCCCTCGATTCCCACCCTCTCCCTGGGCTTTAGGTATTGCAGCACATGTGGAAGGCCTCTACAACACTAGGAAAGGCTCTGTAGTTGTGATTTCATAGAACAAAACAAATAGTCTTAGCTCCTCTAATATTTAATCCAGATTTGTAGTTTCCCAGCGCGCTGCTGTAAAATCACCCCGTGTGGCGGGGTCCTCTGATAGCGCGGCAGCGCCAAGTCTCAAGGTGGCTGAGCTGAGGGTTATGTTTCAATTTGGCAGCGTAACACCGTTTCCATAGACAAATTAACATTGTTTCATTTCATTTTGACACCATAATGTCTTTTCCATAGACCTGCACTGACATTGTCGTGAAATCATTGCATCCCAATCAAGTGAATGGGAAATTAGCACCATGACACAAAACATACTGAGAAAGTAACCACAGCTTAGTTTATTTGTCAAACTGAAATATCTCAGCCACCTTCAAAAGCATTTTCTGAAGCACTAGAAGAGCTGAGTTCAGGAATCAACACTAACAAAACATACGCTGTAAAACATGTTCCTTCCATTCAAGATTTAGGAAAGCTGCTAAAAATGAATGGTCCTTACTGCAGGCTTTGCTGGTTAGGGCTTGTGCTCTCCGTCATTTCCTCCCTCCCTCCCTCCCTCTCTCAGCATTTCTCTTTGGTGCTTGCATCTGAGCTGAGGGTTTGCAATTCCAGGGAATTGGTGCAACCCCTGCATCCTGCAGCTGCTCAGCACGCTCAGTGCAGAGGTTGATGGGGCATGTTGCTGTTAGTATTTTGATCAGACAGAAATGGGAATCATCTTGGGGTTCCAGGGTTTTACTTTGAGACCCTCGCTAAAAGTGCTACCATGAGACCTAAATCTGAAACCACAAAAATCTCTTTATAGGAGAAATGTCCTGAAAAGAGCCCAAATCGCAGATTCCTTAAACTTTTTTGCTCTTAGACCCCCTCCTAACAACACACAACACATTCATCTCTCAGCCTGAGCATATTAAAGGGGTCACATCTACAGTTTTCCCTTATGCCAGTAGTATGTTAAATGCTAGAATACCAACCTATGTATCAATTTTCATTTCTCTTTATTCCATCCATACACATATATAAATATTAAAAGAAGTTGAGGTCAAACAGTCAGCATCTAAAAATGTCAAATCTGCCTCTCTCACATATATCACACACCATCATTTCCCTCCCGGTATCTGTCACCTTTTTATTTTGTGCCAGTCCACTAGCTGACTTCTCCCCACTCCTAGAATCTGCTTTCTCCTCATTGCACCTCCCAGCCCTCTCTGCCCTCCCCAGTGCATCAGTGCTTCCTCTGCTTTTCTCTTCCTGCAGCTTCTTCTGCACATCTCATTCCTGCATCCCACATCCTTCCTGCCTCCTGTCACCTCACTCCTTAGGCAGCTGCATTGAGGGAACAAGAGTCAACTTTTCTTATTCTCTGCCTTGTTACTGAAGCATACCTGCAGCAACCCACAGGTTGCTATAACCATATGTGTGTGTGTGTATATATGTGTATATATATATATACACTTGTGTAGTAGCTACCAGCAACTTAAGGAAAGTCCTGCTCTGACAGCATTAGACCAGATTCTGCTGCCAAACTTGACTGTAACTCTGCTAAATGTGGGTAAGAATAAGATTTTTATGGAGGATTGCAGCACAATGAAACACTGACAGATTTTTACATGGATTTTAAACTCTAAGAGTTCACTTCATCTGTACCTGAATGATTTTTTTTCACTTTTTTTTCCCCAAAATATCTAGTCTGAGACAAAAACCTGTTTTAGAAATGTTCAGTCCAGGGTGTTAAAGCTTAGCATCTGAAAATACATTAAAATAATCTGAACATTTTTAGCAGCCTTAATTGTAGCCTTATAACTGACCCACAACTGTAACAGCCTTACAGATTGTGTTTCTACAGGGTAACTGTACACACATCCATGGACATGCCTCACCTAGAAATCAGATGATAACCCTCATCAGTAATGGGACAACAAACTCTACAAGTCCCATTAGAGCAAGAGTGTGTTCAGGGGCAATACAAATACATGGACTAAAACAAAGAACGGATGATGGCAATATAAGGAGAGTAAAACCAGTCTGAACAGAGATGAAAGTAGCTGGGCTTAAACATAGAAAATATGTTTCACATATCTAAGACTAAACCATATAATGAAGCTAAGCAGTTGAAGCCAGCACAAGCACCCCCAGATTCAGCTTGCAGGTCTAGAGCTTATACCTCAAACCAGCCTTTCCCTGGTGTCCCCAAGCTGCAGGTATTTCTAGAGAAAGAGACTTCAGAGTCTGTGATTTAGAGTTCATGATCTAGAGTTTGTTGAGTTCCCACCTAAGCCTCATAGGTATCCACCTGGGATATGCACAATCCTTTTATCTCATCCAACAATGGAAGTATCCCTGATTCTCTGGGTTCTGCTTCTGTGACATTGTCATGTGAAATCACCAAATAATAAGGAATGCATTTTACTTTGCCACAATCACACATCTTGGGCTTTTTGAACCCAAAACATCTGCACCTCTTCCCAAACTCTGTGATTACACATTACAGTGACTGCCTGCAGGACTTCAGTAAGGAGAAGCTCTCAGGTAAGGAGAAGGTAATATTTCTAAAACAGATGGTAATTTATATCTTGTGCACCAGCTCGCACCTTGTGCTCCCTTTTGAGCTGAAGGAACCACAGGGATCAGCTGGGCTATCAGCTTATTTAACACTCATTCACCCCATCCATGGACCTCTGCCAGCATGATATTCCTGAACAGGATTCCACAAAGCTGGTGCCTGATTGGGGGTGTGACATAATCTTCTCTCTGCAGCCTGGTCCCAGGCACTTTTGTTTGCTTGTACTCATGGAAAGGGGAGGAAGAAGCACAAAGTATGGGCAAAAGAGTAAAAAAAATAAAAATAATTCGTTTCCACTTTCAACACCAACAGAATTGTGTTTCACTCCTACCACCGCAATCTACTCTCCACTTCACATATGTAGGAAGGGAATTAGATTGAGGCAAATTCACAGTTTTAAAAATTATCTAGGCACTGCCTTTTAATTTTCTGTGTCTTTTCCTCTTTGATGAGTTCATACAGCTCCCACTTGTACTATGCAAGAATCTCAGATATTCATGAAGAAGCAGCTGGGCCAACTCGCCTGTCACTTCACTCTCTTTTGCACTGCCCTGACAGCACGGAGCAGATGAACTCTATTGAGCATCACCCTCTGCAAGATTTCTCTTGCTTGATGAGAACCCTCTGTTGTCACCAGGCTGTTGGACAAAGCACTGACTTGGGAGGTGTTTGCCTCCTCCCAGCTGGCATCAAATTACCGTAACAGCCTCTGGGGTCTTCTAGAATAAGTAGTAGTTGAGGATCAAATCCCTGTCCTATTCCCAACAAGGGTATCCAGAATCACATTTCTCTAATCCATCCCACCCCAAGGGCAAGTGCTCAGATGGAGCCAGGCCATGTCACACTGCAGAAGTTTGCCCATCCCGAATGCCAGCCCCAGGCTCACGGTGGTGCCTGAGGGCCTGA
Source organism: Coracopsis vasa (assembly GCA_026283785.1). Classification (NCBI taxonomy): domain Eukaryota; kingdom Metazoa; phylum Chordata; class Aves; order Psittaciformes; family Psittacidae; genus Coracopsis; species Coracopsis vasa. Next base: position 97,410 of record JANHGB010052143.1, on the reverse strand, counting down.
GGACACCTTGTTGAGCTGACCCATGCTGAAGAAAATGGGCATATGTTCCCTCTCTCTCTGGGCAGGGAGTCATCAAAAGGCAGCCTCTGACTGGTACTACACTTCCACCTTCAATGGATTTTTCAACCAGAACCATGGTCAATAATGGTCCATGGACCATTTTACCCCTCTGGAGTCTTTTTATACAGTTCTAAGTGGCCAGAATAGGGGCACAAATCTTGTCCCAGGCCTTGTTCCAACTGCTGTACCCCAGTCTGTTCCATATATTTGGTGGTGAGAGACTAATTAGGACTCTAACTGTAATTCCCAGTTCCTCCATTCCTTTACCTTAGCAGAATCACTTTTAGTTATATTATATTCTAACCCTTTTGCATGGAGAATGCACCACAAAAATCCAATTTGGATTTTGTGATTATTTTGAATTGCCTTTTCTGCATTTTTTAGTCTCAAGTTTATGCTTATTCAAATTCTAGGTAGTCTGTTTATCAAAATCCTATGTGGAAAATATGCTAATTGGCAGAGAAGCCCCTTTTTTCACTGTCAGCTTGCTCATGCTGGATTCCTCACAAATGGAGCCATAGTTTATTTTACAGGATACCTCCCAGCCCACAGCTTCCTCAGGTATCCGATGCAAACCAAGCAGTACACCCAGCTGACATCCTCCCGGGCTTGAGCCCATTCGTGGGCTGCAACCACAATTGTGGTAAATGCACTGAAAAGATGAGTAATGAGGAAGCTGCTTGGAACAAGGCTGTAAGCAGTCACATTGCTTCAGATTCTAAACAGGTGACAATACAAGGTTGCCGCATTGATAGAACTCCTCTGAAAACTGGCACTTGTCTGTTACTCAGGACCCATGTTGTTATTGTTGTTGTTTGGCTGGTAGCCTGGCTGGAGAGGGAAAGAGAAAGGGAGACAAGAGAAAAGCAAAAAACAAACTTGGGAATCATTTCAAGGCCTGCGATGTGGACAGGTTTGCCGAGAGATATCTTGGAACAGTACAAGGTAAACACGGTCTAAATCACCTGCTTTGGGAAGATAAGTACTGCGAGTTCTCTAAGCTAAATGTACACCGCTGAAATTTGATTGAAAACTTTGTGATGTGAAGACTGAAAATCACAAGAAAGAGGCAGGCAGCGTTTAATCTCCTGTTGGATGACAATTCAAGATAGACTGATAGAGATACCTGCTGCCTGATAAACCAGTCAATATTGTAGATGGTAGACACTTGCAGGAAACAGACACTGCAAAGGGGGAAAGAATCCTCTGTATTTTTATATTTTCATCCTGTTCTCAGCTCCCTGCTAAGCAGGAGAAGACTTGTATTTTCCTCTGTCAAGTTATCGCACTTCAGATGCCGTGAGCACCCAAATTTCCTTTAAAGGGCATGCTGTTTAAGGTAGGAGTAACATGTATGCACGAAATCCAGGGAATTCTAAGTGCCTGGAAAACACAGCGTGATAGAAACCAAAGGTGACAGATCCTGCCACGACTTCTTATTAATTTCTTTTCTTGTCTATTATGGAAGAATTATTGGCCCCCTAACCTACTGCAAACTGAATGGTGGTGTTTTGTACAAGCAGCACATCTTTTGAACAAGAATACCTGGCTGTGAGACCATAAAACAAAAAAGCACCAAGTTTGTGAAAGCATGAGGAAATCACAGATAAGCAGAAAGCACTATTTAGACTTCTCTTTGAAAGGACCTGGATAAGTCAGTATATACATATTCTTACCACAACACTTCAGCTTTTGCGTGCACATATCCTTCGTGTTATGTTTATTACGAGAGCTAAGACAGCAGGCTTTCTAACAGCTCTCTGCTGCTGCTGTCTTACTATGATTTTCCTATCTTTTAATTAAAAGTATATTTCACAGCCAAGCCAAATGTTTTATAATAACAAGAAGGAAATGCAGAGAAACAGCAAGGAAAACTTTTGACCTGCTGTGGACTGAACATACTTCTTCTTGCCATGCAACGAGACTAAATCATCGCATGTGTTGCTGATGGACATTCATCATTATTTCTTCCCAAACTGAAGGCATATTTCATTTTCCTGAAGCCTGGATTTTCTCCAAGTTTTGCAGGAAAATGTTGTTGCCATTGGAGCTTGTTGCTGTATGTCACCACCTGCTGGCAAACATCAGTTGAGGGTTTCTGTCTTGATTGTGCAGCTGAAACAGTGTAGACAAGGACTTTTATCTTCCTTGATAGAGACAGATAGGTGGCCGCAAACAGAACATATGTTATTTAAACAGATTTTTGGTCTTGAATGCATATATTCAGACCAAGCCTGTTTGTATAACATGCAATCTGGATCCTGCAAACTATTACTCAGGTGACTAGTTCTTAGTAAAGGAGGAAAGATGCAATTGCATAGAAAAGGTTACCAGTGTGGGGAAATCTTCATGGACTACCCTTGTTCACGTACCTGAGTTTGCTAGAAAAATAAACCAGAGTTTAAAAATATATGGCATAGGCTGCTGCAATATTTAATTAAAAATAGTATAGATTGAAAACTCACAATAACCTCCTGGAGACAGCCTCAGATTTAAATTTCGTGACCTATGCTATCTATTTTACAGGTTTAACTATGAGAGTTTCTTCTTTTTCTATGAGATGTTTTTAGAAATCAGCCCTTTGAATATGAAAGTATATTTTGAAACACTTATTATTCATTCTATCCACTCTAATAGGTAAATGTGCATTGCAGTGTGGGCACTAATGCTGATAATTCATACCATTTATCTGATAGATCGGGAGCCATTACGGCCTGTTGTGTAAATTCATATTTTGGCACTCTTTAAAAAGTGGATTATTATTGACCCAATAGACCGTAACAGCTCCAAAGAAGCCATTACTGTCTATTGTGTAAGTCCTTCATGGCGCATGTTTTATTGACCCTTTGGAGCCATCATGGTCTGTCTTGTCAATCCGGATGCCATGCGAACGTATTAAGGCTGCCTGCGTAATATCCGTACAGAGCGGGAGTTGCATTACTGATGCGTGCCCCTACGAAATTACATTTTGAGCCACGTCAGCCAGCTGTTTTTTCCTCAGGTTCCAAAACACCTATTGTTCTAGTTCACATCCTGAACTAGAGATGAGGGCTATGAAAATCGCCTGAAGAAAATGAAGCCATTACTCTTTTGTTCTTAAAAGAAAAAGAGTGAAAATCTGGCTCCCCTTCACCAGGAAGAAAAGAGAAATGGCTGTGGGTGGTCAGACTACCACAGCTCTTCCCCATGATCCCCTCTGCTCTCCCAGCTGCACACAAATAGGACAGCACCTGTATAAAAGGAAATGTCATCTCCTCCCTTCATGGCCCACAAAAGCTCCCTTGACAGACAGTAGGGTGGCTGTCTTGGCTGTGCAGGGGGAAGGCTGAGTAGGCTTTGCCCTGTGACCAACCTGCACAAGGAGCAAGCAGGCTTGAATACAATGCTAGGTGAAAGGACTCATGCACACTGTGTGCATGGAGGTGCCTTGATTTGAGGACTTTAATGAGAAACAGAAGGGATAAAGTGAGGCCCCAGCTGAAATCTTGTCCTGAGCGAGTGCCTGCTGCTGCTTCCAGGCTGAAGATGTTGGTCTGGCCAGCTCTCCAAACCAAACTACTGCAAATCCTTGCTGTCTAGCTAACCCCTCTGTAGGGGAGCAACGAAGTCTACCCGGAACATGGTTTTGCCCAGCACACGTCCATGAAGGTAAACACAGCTCAATGTCAGAAGCCCATTACCTGCAGACTGTCTCACTCCTTTTCTCCAATGAGTCCCAAACAAAAACCACACAGAAACCACATAACCTGAGCTGTCTCCAAAGCAAAGTCTTCCTGAGGCCAGATCGAATTCAGCTGAACAGCCAGTGGGGCTAAGTTCAACCTGCAGCTGCCTAAATGCTTGAATTATTCCTATGCCTGGCATAATAAAGATCTAGTGTTGGCAGTGGTTGCTTGTCTTATACATTCATAAATATTTATCCAAATATTAATGAGCAGAAAAACAATTTATTTCTTTTTTTCCTAATTGTAACATCAATTCTAATATGCTTTGTTACTTAGTCACCTCACAAGTATATTGATTTTCTTATCCACCAATAGGTATTTAAATGTTTTACAAGTACATGCCAGGATCCTGAAATGAGAGCTGTGTTTGGAACTTGTAGCAGGGCTGGTACTTTTAGATTTATTTAATTTTTTTCTTTGACAACATTAGCAGAGTTATGAATTAAAAATTCCACATAAAGGATGGGTAAGGGTTTCATGTGATGTACATCTCTGAAGGCTTCTTCAGACAGTACAGAAATACAGCATATGCATGCAAAATGCACAGCATGCTGCAGAAGAGCATTTGCTCCTACTGTTCCTCTACATACTTCTCTTTCTCTTTTCACATACACACACACCACACACTTGTGCATAACATTGGCATAATTTGTGATTTCCAATTGCAAGGGTGGGTATTTAATTTCCAAGACAGCATTCGAGAACTCTTCTTGAAATTTAGTTTCCAGTTCAACAGCCTGCTACAGCACATGTCTGGTTTAATGCATGCAGAGTCCCAGCAAAGTCAGCTACCTGCTTAGTCACCTTCCTAAACCGAGGCATCACTTTTGATAGATCTCAACAACTTTTCATCACCCACCTAGATAATGAAAGATGCAGGTAATCTGACCTTGCATAGTAACTGAAAACTTTTTCAGTGATATTACTTGTGACAGCTGTATATTTCCTCAGAGGGGAAGATAAAGCCTTAGGTCCATGCAATTCACTAAAAGCACACTTTATTAGTCCAGCATTTCCTTGTGCGGCTAGAAATTTTATCAGATGCTCACCAACATTCTGCTGTGCATTAATGCCAGAGGACCACAGCAAATAACCTCTAGTGATGATAAGAATTTGGCATGAGACCTTCTTCCTGTGTAGGTACCCATAAGCTCACTAGGTATGTAAAGGGAGATGGAGCTTCTCTGACATTTGTGGAATTACATCAGTGATCCAGGAGTCTCATCTATTTTGGGTAGTCCCAAAATGACTCTTGCTGTCCCTCCGAAGGAGGAAAGTAGGAGTTTTTGCTTGGTTTTTGCAGGGACATGTTTTGTCATTTGCCTTTTATCCTGATGGGGGTTTATTTGCAATTATTCCAAAACAGATAATAAAAAGGTCTCTGGATTTTGCAAAAGTATGCAAAATCCTTTTGCCTTTCCCCTAATGCAATTAAGAAGAGTTTAGGTAGATGTGACATCGATGAAGTTTGTACTCAGGATATAATGTTTACCAAATAAACACATTTATTTTCTAAATGGTAGCTTTACCTCTCTTCTAATTCACTTATTTTTAGAGCTAGGAATTGGTTTGTTCAGGGTAAGAATAGCAACCTCATCACCAGCTTCAGGGGAGTTATACCCGATACACACTGGTGTAAGCATCAGCAAAATTTCAATCCAGTATCCTGGCATAAGGGCTGCTTTCTTTCTCCTCCTGGATTTCTGAGACAAGGGACAATTGGTAATGCTGCCAAATGAACTCTCTACAAGGAGAGGGCACGGGGGTGCAGCAGAGCTCAAAGTCTATGACAGCCAGGTCTCAGGTTAAGCCAGGAATAAGGACTGCACCTTCTGGGCATATTATGTACATCTTACTGGTGCCTATGTTAGCTACAGGGAAGGGAGACAAGACCAGGCAGTTTCATCTCAACACTGTAAAAAATTACACTCAGATATGTCCCCACTTCTACAGTTCAGATCAGAAAAATCCCCCAAAACCCTGCACTAACCATTGCCACAGTTTTTCAGGGTTATAGTAGAAACTCCCAGGGTCTCACGCCCTTCTGGTTCAGTGCATAGCTTTATATATGCAAAAAAATACAAATGCTTACAGTCTGGATTTTAGTATCTGTATTGTAGTGCTCTGCTTCTGTTCACAAAACCACTGACAAGCAAGCCTTTGCCTAGCTCTCTCAGGGCACACGGCCGATGAGCTGCCTGAAACAGCAGGGCCACAGAGAAAAAATACAACCAAAATGTTCAGCATCAGGATCACCTCACTCATAAACTCCTGACAGATTGAACACACCGGAGCTGGAATTACTGGAAAGATGATGATTTACCTTCAGACTTCCCAGCTGCAGCCGACTCCGAATCCTGCCGCAAAAGGCAAACAAAACCCAAGAAAATATCTGATGACTTCGTGTTTTTCTATGACAGCCGACATCATTTATGACCCATTATGTAATGACACGAGCATTATACATTGAAAAGCTGTCTTGAAAGACATTGTAAATAAACATTCCTGGTTTGCAAACAGGAAGCCAGAGATATTACAGTGGAAGCTGAGAGGATGGGGTTAGATTCTTAAAACGTGAGTGATTTGGTTTTTTTCCTTCCATCTCTCTCAAACTCGTGGTGCAGTCATATTGTTATTAGCTAATGCATGTAATTTTCTCTCCACCCTTACAGCTAAAATATAACTTAAAAAAACATTAAAGAGAACAGCAATAGAATGACAGACTAGATCGGTACAAGATGAGAAAGAAAAGTGGCTAAAAGATAAAATGGGAGATATAAACTATTTGGGGCTACAGGGATTCAAACCAAGTGTTGGAAGAGTCTAACCTCCAACAGCAGACCATTGCAATTTACTTCAGCAGAAGGCACAAAATCACCAAGAATAAATATTCCCCTGGGGAAGCATCTTCAAATTCCACACACTGCATACGCAGGTATGTTCTGCACCATGTAGGGGGAGGTTCTTCAAATGTGTGTAGTCCTCCTAGCAATCAGAATTGTACAGAGTTTGTAATAGTTCATGTTAGCCTAAATATTGACGGAAAAAACAGGGTTTGGGGTTTAAAATTCTTTTTCAGGACTGAGATGAGGAACAAGCTTCAAGCTAGGCTCTGCAGCCTCTCTTTCAGACCTGAGTGGATTTTGAACTATGTTTCTCACTCCAGTAACTATTTCTCTACAAACCCTGCTCAGCTCCTACCCTTAAGCCATTACAACTACCACAGCACTACTAACTACCTGCCCTTAGCTTGAGGGAAGCAAATTCCTGACAGCAATAGGTTGAAACTGGCTGAATTGCACTCTTTTCTCACCGCAGCAGCCTGCGTAGGGGGTTACGCAGCCGACTCCAGCGCAGCCCCCAGCATCCACTGAAGCATGGCCTGCCAGTTGACACGGCAGTCAGAGGAGGCTCACCACCAGCTTCCACCAGAGAAGGATCAGACCCTTTCTCCTTTTGATGCATTTCAAAACATCACCTTTTTTCTATGCTAACTGCTCATAACAGTTGCCCAGACCAGGCATCGAATAAACACTGGCTTTTATATCCCAGCACTAGTGTTACTGTGAAGGAAGTGTTCAGTCAAACAATACCACTGAACAAAATCTTTCCTTCTACTGATGCCATGTGACAATTTTTTATTATTTTTTCCTCTAACCTGAATTTCTAACCCATTTTAAACCTGCCATTTTTTCTCACATTAATGGGAAGATTTTTTTTCCTTCCTCCTTTCTCTGCCTTTTTCCCCCCCTTCAGTAGATCAACTTTAAATGCAATAGTGTGCTCATCCTGAGTGACCCTGCCTGCTGGGAGTAATTGTCTAGAGGAGAATAGAAGAATCTAAGAGCTTTTGTGCAAGGGAATAGAGAAGACAGACTTTATTATGATTCTGAATCGTAAGCGCGCTCTCTTTCCCCCCCCACCCCATCCTTTCTCTCTCTCCTTTTCTTTCTTTTTTTTTTTTTTTGGATTCTAACAGCTGTTTCCCATCACAACCGGTGTTTGAAAGACACAGCAAAATTGAGTGTATCAGTATCACAATTAGTTTCACAGGCGGCTAATAACTTACTTGCCAGCCATGCCTGATTTAATCAGGACAGTCCTGATTTATGGTTGTTTGTCCCAGTGTCCGATTTTCTCTGCCAGCTCCATCACAAGGAGATGCATGCAGCCCGCTTCTGCGCTCTGTCAGGGCCACCAGCTCACTACGGTGGGCTTGCTGCACCAGAGGGGAAAAGGAGGAGGCAGCTCAAATGAGAAGTCTGGAGCCCTCTAACACAACTCAGGAAACATATTCTTCTTTCTGTGACAAACAGAGTGGCTCACACTGGTGGAGGCGTGCCAGGATGACTTGTAGAGGCTTGTACATTTATCAAGGTATCTCACAGTGGCCTGCTACCCCCCTCTTCCCTTGTGACCTGGAGGAACCTCCTGGGTTAGGGTCAAAAGGTGATTTTAGCAGCACATTATCTCAAGCCTGCAAGGCCCCAAGCTGCTGCGACTGAGTCTTCTGTCAATGGTGCCAAATTACGCGTGGCTCATTTTTGCGAAGTGATCTACTGCTGCTGCTCATTGGGGACAGAGCTGAGACCATCCAACTCATTTTTCTTAGGACTGCAGGCTGGTCTGGAGTAAGTCCCAGCAGCGAGAGCCAGGCTCCTGCCTTTCTCACTCAGCAACTCTACTCCTTGGAGCTGAAAAAAACCTGTCCATGAGAAGCTATTTAATGGATCGGTTGTAGCACTTAAAAGATGAGATCTGAGGTAGTCTTGCATATGGACGAAAAAGGCAGGAAGAAAAGAAAAGGAGAAAACAGGTTTTGTTTGTTGGAGGCTTTTGGCTAGGCTGCTGCACCACAGTTCCTCCCACTTAAAGGAAATAGGCAAATCATTTCCTTGAAGAACACAGAAATGTAAGCAAAGCTGTGTTATAAATAGGCATATGAATTAACACCTGCACAGCCCTTCAGGGTGGATTTCCCTGCAGCCACCTGCAGATTGCTTCAGTGTTCCCCTTCACATCTCTCTGCTAGGTTCTCTTTGCTGGAATGGTTACAGACTTGAGCAGTGACTAAGCCACTGCTGAGCTGAGCCCACTGGCCATTGCTGTCCCATTTTCACTTTGGGCTCCCCAAAATGCAGCAAGGAAAAAGGTCTGTCTGTATTTGCTGGTTTTCTCTCATCTTTTGGCTTGCTTTGGGTTTGTCTATATTTCTGAAGGGGAGAGAAGGTTGAGGTCCAAATCCACAGCTGCAGTTCCTCGGTGCCACAGCAACAATAACCCTCAGGGATGTCTAATCACGAGAGCTGTAGCACGCTCATGTCAAAGGGAGCCTGTGCATCGTGATTAAGAGTGTTTTCAACCTGCAAATGGAGGTTTTCTTCTTTAGACTGAAAGATTGTCATGGAAAATCCCTCATGTCACCTGTTTTTAAAGATGTGCGTTACACTCCTATAGTTAGCTCTGAAATGTGAAAGACAAGATGGGCCTTGTCATCACAGTCTTAAGTCAGGGATACAGAAATCTCAGGCTCCCGGTTTGCAAGGGCAGATGCAGGCTGACACATTGCACCTTCCTTATATGTGCTCAGGGATCACACTGAAAGGGCATCACTTAGGGTTGCCACGCAGTCCTGGTCCTTGCCCTGAGGAGCTTTAGCTTGGGTACAAGGCAACAAACTCACTGGGAGGCTTGAAAGATGGAGGGTGTTTTTCACTTTTTTTCCTCTTTTCTTATCATATAGAGAGAGTTTGGTAATGCATGACAGAGAACACACAGCTATTGAAAGCATAACAGATAATCAAGCTACAAGAAGGGGTACTGACTATTTCCTCAGATGACAAGATACAAGCAGAGACCACAGCACACATTTTCCCCTAGCTGGAGGAGTTGAATCCGCATTTGCAAGCCCCTAAGGAGCAAGAATTGGAGCATCTCAGTTGCCGATTTCACTTAATTTCAAAGAGTTTCAAAACGCAAATTTGCTTTCAGGTTTTCCAGCTCAATAAAAGACATCTTGCACAATACCTTTTACAGGAGGTATTCACGCTGCTTTAGCTGGAACACTTCCCTTCACCTCTTGGGTTTCCTATCAGCCGTTTCTAGCGGGCTTTCCCTTCAGTATGAAGACATCCTGATTTGCCCTACAGCAGGGACCAGTCTCTCTATATGGTCCCCAATGAGGGTCTTCAGCCTTTCCCAGTGGCCTCTGGAGGGGCCTCATGCTGTTCTTTGTTTCAAACTAAAGAGGACTGGAGCAGCCTGGAAACCTTACCTGAAGCAGCAACCTCATTTTTAGGTTTTCCAGTACTCAGCTTAGGTCCTACAGTAGAACCTCGGTCTAGCAAATCGTTACAAGCAGGTATCCAAGTACATGGATTTCAGTGCTAACATCTCCATCTTCTCTCAGAAGGAGCCATCGTTTTCTCATCAAAGGTGGCAGAAAGGGGGACTGGAGCTGCAGAAACTCCAGTAAGAAATCTGCACTTGGGATTACTTCTTGCCATTCTTTTTCCTTCCTCTGTTTACACAAAAGGCAGACCACGTTCAATGGTATCAGCGCAACCCAACCATGATACTCATTGAGCAGTTAACACACATGCAGATACAAAGAGAAAAAGAAAAAGAAAAAGTGACAGTCTATCCATCTCACTTGGCATGTTTATATGTCCTTCTTAACCATAAAAAAGAAGCCTGTTTACAAAGCGGAGTGTCGGTAACATTGTGTAAAGGAACACTTATCTGAGAAACTTTGATCTCCTTCTGAAGCACCATTACTCTGAGACAGAAGGGCTAATGGCTCTTTGGGTGGGAGAGAAAGTTTTTCAACAGGAAAAGAAGGAAGTTTATTGTGCTATCTAGTGGACACATTTAGAAAATCCTGCTTCTCGGAATAAGTCACCGGCAGCCTTAGCCCACATGGTGCAGGCTGCTGAATGGGGGGGGAAATAACAAGGCATTGAGGCCTCCTGTAATGGGATAGCGGGGAAGTTGTTATTCTAGTGCAGGCCTGCTATCTCACTCATTTAAGTAATGGACATATTAATGGGGCTGAGAGCTAAACCAGACACATAGCCTGACTATTGGAACTAACGTTTTCCATTTACTGACTCTGGGACGCATTTTACAATACTGATTCACGTATCTAGGTCCTACTTGAGTGAGTAATCATACTGGCTTTGAAAGCACAAGCAGAAGATTGGCCTCAACAACAGGAGTAAAAATCCGCTGCCAGGAGAGTGATGGGATCAGATCCTAAAGCATCTAGTGATGAGTTATCATTAAGTATAAAAATATGAATTTTTTTTTTAAAGGATTGTGGATTTCTGAGATCCAGAAAGTGGGCTGAAAAGCGCACATAAGACTCAGGTAGATTTGGTTTCAGAAAGGTCAGAAATTCCACAAGAACAACATCATTTTCTCCACTGTCTTTGCAAAAACAGCGCAAAAACCTTGCCCAATCCTTTTTGTGATTCCTAATTTCAAGTTTGCCAGATATCCCTAAGACGCTGAGGTTCACTTGATGCTTCACCACGGGCAAAGATTTGGGTACCTCCACTCCTTCCTGCAAACATATTGCTCTAAAATGTTTGTTAAAATGCACTGTCAAATCGAAACTTAATAGCACAGACCTCCCTCACAAACATAAACAGCACCTCCAGAGGCTCACACATCACTGCTCTCCGCTTGCATCTGTCCTGCTGCTCTCCATTTTATTTCTCCTTGCTGCTGCTTGTACTTTTCAACTTCTTATATCTGTCGCTGAGTCCTTCACTTGGAGGCCACCGAAATCCTTGGGAGCCCATCCAGTACCTGCCACCAGCTCCAGGCCCCACCGCGGCAATCCTGCCCTGCAAGCACCAAACGCTCCCTCCAAGGCACTGAACAACTTCATTAACTAATCTTGTTAAAAATACTCCATCACTAGCAGGCCTTTGAACACTGGCATCTATTGTATAAACGTGTACTGCTCTTATAAACATTCCTGGGGAGGCAATATAGAGATAGGCTGGAGCTGTCTTTTGCGAGTTGCTTGGCCTGTTGAAACAATTAGCTTGCAAGGCAGACTTTAAAAGATGAGGGGTTTGTGCCCACAAAAGAAAAGCAGCGGCTTCAAAAGAGTGTGATTTATTCGAAAGGGAGGGAAAAAATAAAAGGAAGCAGAATAGTCAGGCTCATTGAGTTTCCATCCTGTAGTTTCCTTATTTTGCTAGGCTGTGAAAGACCACGGCCAGGCTCTATAGAGAGTGCACGTTTGAACCCAGAGTTACTAATGACTGGCACCGCAGTCGCGAAAGTTCAATTTATGCCTTTCTCCTTCTGAAAAAACCACGGCGTTCGCAAGCCACCGTATTTTTCGGTGGGAGATAAATAAGGCAACTGTTATTGCAGGGTGTTTAAAATAGATAATACCCCATTTGAAAGCCAAGATGAAGTACCCTTCTATCTGGCATAGCCTTGAAACATTTACGGAAAGCCTTTTAATGGAGATTTAGTGCATGTGTAATAATAACACAGAATTTGATACCCTCTAGGAAAAAACTGCCTGGCCCTCCCTTAACAACCACAATTACCACACAACTAGTTATACCTGAAGTTAATAAACCCGAATTAAGGTTATGAATAAACTTCATTAACCAGCAGCAGCACGTGTCTTCTCCCGCACGTGACTGTCCCATGAGAACCAAAGCCCCTGTGTTTATCCCTTGGTTTACCTTTCCTGGGGCATGCAGCCAGCCCTGAAAGCTCTGGCAAGTGACTGAGCTGTACTGGGGGCAAGCCAAAAAAATACGGACATAAAATAAAATTAAAAAATAAATGAATGAAATAAACCAAAACAAAACAATAACAAAAAAAATAAAATTAAAATAAAATAAAAATAATAAAATAAATGAAAATAACATAAAATAAAATGAAAATTTAATAAAATTTAAAAATAAACAGATACAATAAAAGACAAAATAAAACAAAATAAAATAAATAAAATAAAATAAAAATAAAATAAAATAAAATAAATTGGAAACAAATCAAAACTAAAATAGAATAAAATAAGATTTATAAATAAGAAATTAAAATAAAAGAAATAAAACTAAAAGAAAAATAAAACAAAATTAGAACAAAGCAAAACAAAACTAACCTAACAAGAACAAAACTAAAATAGACTAAAATAAAATTTATAAATAATTTCTTAATAAACGAATGAACTAAACTAAACTACACTGAAATGAAATAAATGAAACTAAAAAGTAAAACTAAACTGAGCTAAACTGAAATGAAACTAAATAAAATGTAATGAAATGAGATAGCACAACACAACATAAAGGTCTCTTTCCTACCCCCCGCCCGGTGGGTTGCGCTGCCCCAGAGCCCCTCTCTGCTACGACCGGCGCTACGGATGGGGGGGCGGTCGGTGGCGGCACGGAACTGGGCGAGGGAGACGGGCGCAGCCGAGCGGCGCGGGCGACACCTTGTGGCCGCAGGCGGCACCATCGCCCCCTTCCCCCTCCGCTCCCCGCCGCTCGCTGCACGGGGACCCGGGCAGGCGCCCCCTGCCGCTTCTGCCAGTGCCCGGGGGCAGGAGGCCGCTCCTCCGGGTGCGGCCGGGGTACCGGTTAAATGAGCGCTGCAGGAAGGAGGTGCCTTCAAAACCACTTCGGGTGCAGCCGAGGCAGGCAACGCTTCACATTAGGCAGCTGCGGGCAGGGGAGCTGGGGCAGTTCACAGGAAGGTGGCTCTTCCTGTTGTCAGCAGGATTGCAAGGTGGACAAACCTGGGAGAGGGGAAGAAGTTCACCTTCCTTACCCCCTTGCTCCTCACAGAAGCCTGTTTTTGACCCAAACTGCTCCAGAAAGCAGGAGACTAATGCTCCAGCCCAGTGCGATTCTGTGTCGGATGTCCTCGCGGGGAGATGCTTCATTCAGATGGAGTAGGTGATGATGAGATAGTGTTCTTTGGGCCAACAGAATTACAATGCGTGCGGTTTGGGCCTCTGCGAGCCTGCCCTCAATTATTGTTGTTTATTTTGGTGCTTCCCCAAGCCTTTCAGATAGAGTATTTTCACTCATGTTTTCGTTCTTTCAGGAACAGGCATGAGAATCCAAAAACCCAGTCCTCACCTGACAGTGCATCCCTGTGCCAAAAAGGCCAAAGCAATTGTAATTGCTGTCAGAAAGGAGCTTTCAACAGGCCCCTAGAGCAGAGACAGTGAAGAAAAAAACCAATCTTTCCCTTCCTTGTCCCCTAAAATGCCTCTAAACTTTGCTGCACTGGCAGAGAAAGGCCAGAGGTGGGAAGGATATGCTGTGAGCTCACCACCTCTGCTGACAGACCTCCTGCTTATGAAGCTGTTTGGTGCTTCCACCTGTTCTCTAACCAGAGATAGTAAATACAAACAAAACACCAAAAGCTTTGTAACATAGCTGGTCTCACAGGTAGGAAAATGCTTTGTGCTCCAAAGGATATGTTAAGTTTGACGTACATAAACATTTTGTGCATAATGGCGAAGCTCCCATTAGCCTTTCCCCCTGCTGAAAACCATAGGAAAATTTTGGGTTCCTGAACATAGAGTCCTAGCATTATTTTAGGTGCCATGGTCTTTCCAAAATATCTTCATGACCTGAAAGAGATGGCATCCAGGCTGCAGGAGACACACATGTTTCCAGAGAAGTGGCTGATCATCAGGTGGGAGAGTCAAGACTATCCTGGAATAGCACTAGAAATGGATGTTTAGGCAACTTTATTCCACACATATATCCATCTTTTTTGCCTCATACCTCTTAGGTACAGACCCTCAAGTCTGAGGCCTTTTAAACATCCTCAGCATATAGCCAAAAAGAACAGGGGTGGGAGATCACCAAGAATCAGGTTGTATTTGAATTAGGGCAAGCATGGGCTAGGAAGTTGCTGGAGTTACGCTGGTGGTTGCTGCAGCTCTGAGTTTATGCTCCAAGACTTCAGCACAGATTTTGCCTGCAACAGGAAAGTCTTCATCCCAGGTTTAAAACCTGCTGCCATTAACCTTGAACTGACCTTACTGAGCTGGTGGAAGGAGCATACCCATTTCCTCGCCTGTCCAAACCTCATCTCAAGTGGTGGACAACAGAAGATTGTCCACCACCAGCTGTAACCAGGCCAGACAAGACACCCGATGTCCATCCAAACCCTCTTATTACCTCTCTGTTGTTAGACAAATTTTGAGGACAGAAAGGAAGTCCTTTTCACTCCAGCACAATGTATGTTGAGATGACTGAAATTGGAAACAAGGTCACAAAATTGAATCATAATGAAGAGCATTTATAGGTATGGCCTTTCAGAACAGAGCTCTTCTCTTAAGATACAATGTCTAGGTGTATAATGGGAAAGCCACCTCATCTTCGGATCAGTGTAGAGAAATTATGAATATCTTCTTAAGAAACATGGCTTCCTTCCTGGCTCACCCTTCAACCTAAAGAAATATCTTCAACAAGAACCTAAATCAACAGATATATGGAAAAAAGACCATTCTTAACCCTGTTAGAAGCCACTGCACCTTTCTTCTCCTCCTCCATGTGGTTCTGCTTAAAGCTGGAAGCCTGGTGCAGGGAATAATGCAACTACAGCTTTATTTCTGTCTCCCAGAAGGATTTTTTGTTATCATGGTAGTTCAGCTTCACCTGAAATATAGTTCACTCCTCCTGCAACATAAATGGAGCAAGAAGACTTTCAAACCTCCCCTACAGATTTGATTTAAGTAACACTTTTTCTGCTAGCTGCAATGCTTCATAATCATGCATCTTAAAAATTAATGATTATATCAAACCTATACATATATAATTTAACATAAAATGATAACACCATAGTTAGCAGGTTGCCTCCAGCATAACAAAGAAGCCAAGCATGACACAAAAACATTCTGAATGCCAAAGGTGGGAATAGATGCTCTTGTGTTGAAAGCAATTTAATTGAGGGAACTCTTAAAATACCCTTGCTGTACACATGTTAAATACATTTTTATAGATTCATAGAATCACAGAATGGTTTGTTTTGGAAGGGACCTTAAAGATCACCTAGTTCCAACCACCTTGTCATGGGCAGGGACACCTTCCACTAGTACCAGGTTGCTCAAAGCCCTGTCCAACCTGGCCGTGAACATTGCTAGGGATGAGGCAACCACAACTCCTCAAACAATGGTGACATCTCAGAAAGGAAAAGTTATGCACCATATTTTGCGAGGTACAAATGAAACCACAGCCATGCCTTTGTGAGTAGGTACAGCCTAGAGTTTATCAGGATTTAAAGGCAGCCCTAGTTCTATGGTTAAGAAAAATTTTACCAGTTCTTCCCTCTCATCTAAGTTTCATGTAATTAAACATGCCAACAGAAAAAAATAATCGTCCTTTATCAGACTGACAGTTAAGTCCTGAGTCAAAACCATAACCTCAAGCATGTTCAAAGCTGAAAATTCAATCTGCCTGACATTTTGTCTTTTAACACGTGCCATCGTAACCCCAAATTAAAGGCAGCACTTATATTGAACCAAGCTAAGTCACACACACTTCAGAAACTCTGGCATGTAAAAGAAGCACAAGGCAACATAAAGATGGTGTCAGACCAAATTTTCAGCCTTCTTTTCTTGGTGTTTTGAATTTTACTCAGACGTTCAAGGTTATATACATTTCATGGTTCAATTTCTGTTATTCCCTAAGGCACTGGTGCTTATTTACCCACTAACTATACTAACTCCTTTGAAACAAAATAATTTATAATAGGCATATTATGATCCTTTCAGATGTATTGTGATCTAATCACTAGGCACATATGTAGGAAATCTAAAATCCTTTCAAGACTTTTACCTTGAGACAGTCTAAGAATGCACAATCATAAACACATACTACTTTTGGTAAGGTGATCCATTCTCCAAAGCCAGAAAATATATATAATAAAGTTAACTGAACATTAGCCTCCTTTCAAACCCTAATTGCACTTCTTGCTTAAGAAAAAGAGTTTGCGGAAATGTTTTTGTAAATCAAAGGCATTTTTGAACTGTAGGCATACAGAGAAGTGGGAAAAGTCAGGTTTGGCTGGATTGTCACTTAGGGATGATTTTGAGTTTATAGATTTAAATCAACATCTAAATGTGACTTAAATAAAGGGTGTTTTCTCCCTGTTGATAGCCAAACTTCAGGGGTTTGAAGACTGAAGACTGCCTTATCACTGTATCATGTATCAAAACCTCTTTTTGGTAGTTTGTTTTCCTGTGAGTTGGGTGAACTCTCAAGCAGGTCCTACCCCTGTTCAGTGGAGCTGTATCAGCATAACAGTCATGGCACAAGTCAATGTAGACATGGTTCTGAGTTCATTAGCTTGTGGATGTCCATCTTGAGGTATTTCCTAGTATCCTAAATAAATAAACTGTGTGTCAGTTAGAGGGTTGTTCTACAATGGTATCAGATTGTCAGCCTAAAGCAAAGGACCTTACTCCTCCTGATGTCAGCGAGAGTTTTTCCTGTCTTCTTCAGTAGGCAGTAATAGGGACTTCATTAAACTTTTATTAAAGTTCATTGAAACTTGGATGGACTTTGGGTAAAATCTTCAGAGACAAAATTAAATAAGATAGATAGATAGACAGACAGACAGACAGACAAATACATACAAGCCAGCAAGTTTTTGGCTGGGATTTGAACTTTAATTACAGATAGGTACTTCCAGGTTAAACACATAAGCAAATGTTCTCCCCCCTCTTCTCCTCCTTCTATGCAGCCCTGTGGGATAGGGCATAGCCTAACCTTACTCTGGTTTCTGTTTTCAACTGCTGAGGGACAGTGAACAGATCAGGAAGCCTGTTATTCCAAATCTGAAATTCCAAGTGCATTACTTGTTCAAATTAAGCCATGTGATACTGTTTTAGTTCATTGATTTGACAACTGTGACATTTAAAACAATGTTTCTGATACAGAAACTGCTGGAAAAGCAAATGAAAAATGTCCCAAAAGCAAACCATTGTGGAAAGTAAGCACAGCTGGATCCTAATTCTTTAATAAATTGGTATGAATATTCCCAGAGCAGATTTTCAGTATTTAGCTGTGTTTTTAAATTGCAAGACTTCTGAACTTGCTTGACACCTGGAAAACATACTATCCTCACTCTCTCCCCAAACTGAGTATTTCAAGAACTTATCCTTGTTTGCACAAAAACAAAGCCTCTAATTTCAAGCATGATCATCCCTACTTTTTAACCATAAAGTTCAAACCTACAATACACAGAACTTTGAGATAATTTAAGCTTCTAATGGCATAAATATTTGTTTTCTGACATTTTTCAAAACTACCAAAGCAACTTAAACCACTCCAAAGGTGCCTTTTATGTTTATTATTATCTACTTGCATCTCTGCTTTCTTCCCATCTCCTGTCTTCATTGCCAGCCTTTTTTGATTTTATTTTCCTCCAAATGCCACACTAAAGAACACTTCACTTCTGCTTTCTGCTATCTGAACCTGTATCTCAGCAAGCTGACCGTACCTTTGCTGGATTTCCAAGACCATTAAAATACAGGCAAATGGTCAGTGAGGGATATTGATGTAAGTAGCAACAGTCTAGTGTACCTGAAAGATGCAAGGGCACCATGAAAGTAGAGCACCAACAAATAAATAAAATAAGTGATGCTTTTGTCCCTCCTAGGTGAAGGAAGAGATTGCCATGGAAGCTCAGATTTCCCACTCTCTCCTTGCCCAATTTGTTGGCCATTCTTCTCTTCTTTCCCCACTCATCTGTGAGGAGTTGAAAAGGGCAGAACCCAAGCAGCACGAAATGGGAATGAGACTTGTAAAGACAATGAAACAAAATGAATAGACATAGGTAAAATAATCCTAAAACAATGACAGCTCTCTTTATTGTAAAAACCGAGATGATAAAACGGATAGTAAAACTTTTAATCGCCTCTTTACCGCGCTGTGCAAGACTGCTGCTGTCAGGGTCCTGCAGTCAAGCTGTGGCCAGGCTGAGCAGGGTTTTTAGAGCTTCATTCTTCATCTGCAGACTTCAGGAATGAAAGGATTGTTCCTAGGAGAGGAAGTTAAAATTTAAATTGCCCAATTTCTTCCTTAGGCTGGCATAAATCAAAAGTATCAATTGAGTTAGGCTGGTTGGAAAGAGCTGAAAGTCTGGCCTGTAATCTTTGAAAGAAAATGCATTTCTATTGTACATTACTAGAAAATTAACTTCTTTTTTTTCCTCCATAAGACAACCATAAGAAAGGAGGAGAAAAATAAAAAGTTCAAAGTACAGTATTATGTCCCATGGCCTCTTTTCAGAGCACTAGCCAGTCATCAATCCTAAAATAAGGTCCTCCAAGGCTGCAAAAGACTCCAGCTTTAAAGGGATCCCAAAATTATGGCCACAAGCCCAGGGTCCCAATAGATGACCAGGAAAAAAGGGCAGACTTCCACCCCAAACCTGTCAAACTTGAAACATTTCCATGAAGCAATTCAAGTTAAACTTATCATCCCTTTTTGAGTTTTATCCTGGCTCTACTCAGCGGGCCTGTAGTTGTGCCAGAAGATTTCGGTAAGTGAGGGACAGGAAAGCCTGAATCAAACCCTTCCAATTTTAGATACAGATCATCTGTGAAGCCCTGTCAGAGTCTGGACTCAGGGGAGGATAGCTCTTCATTTGCCATTTATAATTTTCCCCCCTACACTTGTTTCAAAACCACAATCTTTCTCCTCTTTTAGTCTTGGATACATTTCATGACCTGAATGCTGGCTGCCACTCCTGCTGACTGACTGATAAAGCCTGCATCTATCTCTAAATTAAAGCTGAGAGTAGACTACAGCATGTCTGAGCCAGGCTGGGGTGAGAAGAATGCTTGAATGACAGGGATGGTTGTGGTAGAGAAGGGACAAGTCAGAGATTTATGCTCTATGCTTGTTCTCAGGCTGGTGATTTGAGACAGACCACTCTGCCCTTTACCAATAAAAGAGGAACAAAATTACCCCTCTTCCTTCTGCTCCACTGCTCCGTGGCACAGGAACAATGGAAAGAGAAGAAGGATTTGTTTGGAGTATCCATACACCCTATAGATTCTGGAGCCCACACCCCAGCGTTATGCCCAGGCCATGGTGCAGCATCCCAGTAGAAGCCCTCCTGGGAGCACAGGGCATTCCAGACTGCCACTGTATGTCAGACAGAGGTGTCAGGCAAACTAAGAGGGATTTGAAACCTCTCCTCCTAACATGGGTGGGGAAGATTAAAACAAATGGGCAACAGGCTGGCTAATAGCAGTGGTACAGTCACTGGCAATCGCACTGGTAATAGAGTCAGCCTTGGAGCGAGTTTGTGGAGTGGTGATGTTACTTCATTCTTAGTAATGATCAGTGTCAAATAATATTTGTCTGCTGAATGCCTGCAGGTCCTTGTCAAGGATCAGGCCCCTGCTATGGTTGGCCCTGAGTACACCCTCATAAAAAGCTGCCATCATCCAGAGCTTGAAATTGAAGCACAAGTCAAAAGACAATAAGTGAATTCTGCAAAGAAACAGGTGAACCCCAGGGTAAGAATGAGACAAATGTGTGATGGCATGGCCTGCAAGTGGCCAAAGAGTTACATGCAAGAGGATGAGAAATGCAGCTATTTCTGTTAATTTGAAGAGTCCCTTGGACAGTCTATCCAAGTTAAAGTTGCCAGGTCTTTTGATGCTTTTTCAGAGTTGAAGTCCCCCTCCTGGTGTGCAGCTGTCAGGGAGGCAGGAAAGAGGTAGCCTCTCTCTCTTGGTGATGTGAAGTGAATGTGGGAGCAGCAATGTTGATACCTAAGGCTAACTCTGCATATACTCCATTTGAACTGCATCTTCCAGAAGCCAAACCAGACTTTCCAGGCAGCTAATAAAAGGGATTTGTCTTCTGTACAAACTGGCTGCTGCCAAATGCCCACTGCAGGCTGAGCAACCAGTCTTTCCGTAAGCTCATGCTCTTCAGAAAATAATGATGGCTTTGCTGTCTCTGCTGACCAGCTCTGTACTGAAATGGGAAAGGCTCCATACATGTAATAGGAGCTCAGAGACTATGGTAATGAGCATGGTATAAAAAATGATAGATAGGTGGATGGACAGATATCTCTTTATCATTTCTCTGAGCCATCCAATTTCCCCAGGCACGGAGTACACCCCAGAGATTTGGGTTTAAGGCAGAGAAAGCTTTACACGATGAATTGAGTGTTGTGTAAATATGTAAATAAAGAATAGCTCTTTAATTTTTTATGAGGAGTGCATTTTAAAGCCCTGCTTTGGCCTCCTTACTCAGGCAAAATTGCTACCTAACAAAATGGCAGTCATACCTTAGCAAACATACCTATGATCTGCACATAAAGCATCTTTATTAAAAATTAACTAATGAAAAAATATTTGGATAATATTAAAAAACAGTGAAAAAACTTGTGCTGAACATCAGGTGAAAGATTCCCAGGGCATGAAGTGCCTCATGCTGTGGAAGAAGGTCTTCATAGGCCACATGCTGCATACTCAAATGCTCAAATCCCAAATAATCTGGCTTTGCACAGGGAAGCTAATGGAGCTAGGGGGTAAGTGGAGTGTCAGAGCTGCCCTACTGCCATGCATGACGTGTCTCAGGGCAGTCTGTGCACAGCAGCGTGTAGTGGTGGCACTGTAAAGGGCCAAGCTTTCCAGGAGCAAGAATGGCACCTAAGCATCCTGAAGATGCTGGGCCTTTGATACACTTATTGGGCAGAACTGCCAGGGAAGTCTGAGGGCGGGTTTCAGCACACAAGATCCCAAACTGGAAGCTGCAGTACCACCATGCTAGCAGAAGGAAGCAGAAAGCTAATCCCCCCACAACACATCAAACATACAGCCTGCACCTCGACATGCTACCTCAGGGATTTCTGACGTGATCCTAGTTTTGTGGTTAAGTATACCCTGTACAACTGGTTTCCTCTGCCATGACAGTGTCTCCACACAGTCCCTCTGCTGGCATTGTGATAAGGGGCTCAGTCGCAGCTGCGCAGTGGAGGCAGCACGCTTCTGCCTGCATGCCTGCCCCATCCTGGTCTGACCTTACACAGTGAAATCAGGAAGGCAAGGGAGCCCTGAAAGCAATAAAAGACACACTGCAAGTGATTTACATGGAGGGTGGCTAAGGCAAAGCCATGTACACGATTGGGAACAATCCTGAGCTGGTAGGAGCACAGACAAGATGTCCACTCATAATCACTCTATTCTCCCTCCAGGATCTCCAGCAAGATGTGAAAAGTTTCACTAACTGATCACCATCGTTCAAAGGAAATCTCTTCTTCAGAGCTCTGGTTCTGCTTGTATTTAAGAAAAAAAGGTCAGAACTGTTTTCCTGCAAGAAGTGTAAATATCATCCACAAGGAGAGACTCTGCCATTAAAAACATCCTTGTTGTGTTCATACCACCAAAGACACAGTGTTCTGCCTAACTAAAGGTCACAAAACAGCAGAAATTTGAATGCTTCTATCAGCAATCCAAGAGATTTCACATAAAGCCTGTAACCCATCCAGTAACCACATATACACACATACATATATATAGATATTTATATTCACACACACATACATATAATGAAGGAGGAAATGTTTCTTTTAATAACATGACCTTGTTGTTTGGTACCACTGCTTAAGAAAGGGGTTATTAGTGAAGTCAGCAGAAGTGCAGCAGTGTTTATTAAGGCAGAGAAAACACCCTTTCCTCCCTTTTTCAGCTGAAATCTTTACATACTATCCACACTCTTGCACTGTTTAGGTGTAAATAACACCCGGTGTGTACAAAGCTCCCCCTTTCATATTCATTACTGTCATAGCTTTGAAAGGAAAATAGCAGAGGTCATTTATTAGAGGTTACTTTTCATGCAAAACACCCTGTGGTTGCTGTCATTCAGAACTACTTAGTCTACGCCCTCAGTCATATATTAGCAGGGCTTCAGGTCATAACCTTTAGTGGCATTTGGAATCCCAGAACCTCTGATTAGTGCAAGATTTACATATTCTTCAGTAAAAAATGCTCAGCTATAGAAATGCATGAAGTGTTGTAAATTTTTTTGGCCTTTTGTCTGGAATACATATGAACTCTGCATTCAAAGTAGGGTACGTTAAACTATATTTGTTTATCATAACTCCTCTATTAACGTGGCATCAGTTAACCCATTGAAGGCAAACTGCCCTTTCAAAATGGACTCGTAATTGAACACAAAGAGGAGGTGCACGCTGGTGCAATTAATAGGTTCAGATTACAAGAGCCAGCTGTTAGTGCTTCTTGAGGCCTGTTATATTTTTATCAGAGAAGTAGCCATGCCTGTACCAAGTTTGATTTAATGGTCTTTGCTGGGATACATATCATGAAAGTTTACTGGAAGGTGCAAGAATACCAGAGTCGCTGCGTCGGAAGATGGTAGCAAGGTGCAACCTATCAAGTACTTTCTGGGTTTTAGTATGGCAGAAATATCATTAATTTGGGATACAGGATCAATACACATTATTTTTTTGCTGCTGGAATTTGGAAATAAAGCCAAATTACACTGTTCTTCTGACAGAAACGTCATTTACAAGCATTAGCATGACTAATTGGTTGATTTAGCTCAGCAGAGAGGATTTGTCAAACAATACTAAGCTGGTTTCCCAGATATTTGAGTACTTGGGGTTTTCTTCTACATTCTCATGTATTTCAAGAAAAAACTTTTTTAAAGGTTATAACATTCACAGCGCATGACTAAAATCACTTGTGATTGAGAGTACCTCAACCAAACTGAAGTTCTCTAAGTCATACACAGTGAGACACCATCTATGTTTTATTCAGGTTGGTTATGACTCTTTTGTGTGGACATGAATTCTAATAGTATTCTAATTCTAACAAAAGTGGTAGCCTAGTGCAGTGGGGGCTTCTTTGTACCATCACAGAGCTTCGCCAGGATGTCCCGACCTTTGAGTCAAATGAAATTCCAGCCAGAAGAACATTTAGCCTGTGGTCTTCCTGCTGAGGTAGTTAATTTGGATGTCAGTGAGTGCCAGTGAGTACACAGCAGCCGGGATACTTGACAAGGGTATTTTCCACACGCACATTTTGACCTTGAGTGGTTATATGTCCCCTCTAGCTAAAGCTGGAGACATTTTCACCCTAAGTTTTCCAAAATAAATATTTAGGGTCTACCTCCTTACGCTAAATGAATACATGACCATGCATATAAA
Source organism: Coracopsis vasa (assembly GCA_026283785.1). Taxonomy (NCBI): domain Eukaryota; kingdom Metazoa; phylum Chordata; class Aves; order Psittaciformes; family Psittacidae; genus Coracopsis; species Coracopsis vasa. The sequence goes on along the minus strand of JANHGB010052143.1, from coordinate 73,435 downwards.
CTGGTGGACATCTTTAGTCCCCAGTTCTTTTCAATTTAATCCAACCGAGAGGTGACACTTAGAAGTCAGTCTCAAAAACCTTTGTTCAAAGAGCAACCTCAGCCACCTCCCTTCCAAATCCAGGGTTATTTCTGGATGTCTCAGTGTTTTATATACTCAGATGTGAAAGGAACTTCTTGATGTCCTGCAAATATCAATGAGACACACAACCTGGAGGGATGCTCCCTGCATGGGCAGAGCTTTGGCAGACTGATCTGTGGTCAACAAAGATGACATCACTGCTGCAGGTCTATGACATGTCTTAACATCCAAACAGTTGTCCAGTTCTGTAGGTGCTCTTTGACCTGCCTGCAGCAAGTTGAGGATGTCTGGATGGCCTGGCCTCCTGAGTGTAGAACTTGGTTTGTGATGTCACAGCTGTGCAATGTTTCACCCAGAGGCTGCAGTTCTGGAGGAAGGAGGTTGAGCATTTAAATATGTCTCCTGGTTTAAATTAAACTCAGGTATAAAGGGCAGAGAGAATCCATATTCAGGTGATTTGCTGCAATGGCTTCGAACCAACCCACCCTCCAGGGGTGCAGAAGGACACAATCTCACCTTTAAATTGGCGGTGCTGGGGCAAGACTGCAAACACATGAACTGTATCTCAAGTGATAGCAAACTTGACTGTTTCAATTCAAGAAAGTATTTCAAGGCATTAAGGGAAACAGAGAACACAGATCTAGTTATACCCCAGCCTGACCCTTTAGCTCTATCTTTTTTACCACAGAGAAACAGGTCCTTTTCAATCATAAGAGACATCAAAAAGGCTATCTTTGACAGGCAGATGGCTGAAATACCTACCTAGGAAATGTGATTTTCCTGCAACATCAGGTTCTGGCATGGGTACCTTCATTGATCAGGCTTCATAAGCCCCCAGGGTTAACAAACTCAGCAGGGTAGAATCACATGTGCACCATCTTATTTTACTTTTCACATATCCAAGTGTACAGCAGAACCAGAGAAAAAGCAGATGACAATTTCCATTCTGCAGGATCAGAAAAGTGTATGACGCTGAGCCAACAATCACATGAGCTCAGGAGCAAAGCTGAGGACATTTCCTATGGGAAGCTGAGGTGGAGAATGATCCACCACAGGACACACTGAAAATAGCATCAAGGGTCTAGCCATGTCTCCTATACATGTTTTGAAAGCCTGAAATGCTACCAGTTCTCCAACACTGCACTCAGAAGTTGTAGGAGGCAGGACACTGTCAGGTGAGTGTGACTCAAGAAAGGATTACTGCCACTCTCATCCAGATGTGATGCTGCCCCAGCACACATTAGTACTTAGAGTGAACAACACATAAAAAGTGAATCAGTAGGTGTCAAGGTTGCTCTACAGGGACATAGAGGAGAGGTGGTTTTCTGAGCTTTCATGGGATTTCAGAAAACACTCATCAGTCCTCCCCTGATGATGAAAGAAGCTTCGTACATTGGACAATGCCCACCACCCACAAAATAAGAGCCCTGAGGGACATATCAAGGGTAAGGAAGGATTAATAATGGGAAACAATGAAAAGTAATAGGGAAAAGAAAGTAAGAAGCAGTAAAAGACATGGAGAATGGGATCAAAGCAGTAAAAACCACTTTGAAAGCAAACTTTCTCACGTGATTGGTTGAAAATAGATGGCATATGGACAACTCTTAACTCATTATAGCTCTTTGTAAGGGCAAGTAAAGCAGTTAGCCTGCAGATACCTCTGAGCCTACAACTTATGACTGCCTGCTGCATGCACATTTATTCAAAGTTCAAATGGTCAAAGGGAGCAGCACTCCAAAACAGATATTTTTTTGGTAATATGAAGAAAGAGAACTGGACTGACACCACAAACTCTGTTCCACATGGGCCACTGATGAAAAAGATGACTAGCTCCAACAATTTGTAAGAGAATTTGCTTTCTTCTACTAGTTAAGCTGTCAATCCTCATTCATCAAAGCTTTTACACTAACATTAGGCTGTTGGACACCAACAGGTCTCTACCTTCAGTTAATCTGGAACACAAATGTTTTGCTAAAATGAGACCCAAGAAAACCACCTGTTTACATAGAAGTCAGGGAATGCTTCATGACCAGCGTCAGTGAGGGAAGACTGAATCCCATGTTGCATGGTTACAAATTGCATTTAAAAAATGAATCTAATTTAGAAATCATTTTATTAATACAAATACTGTATTTGTTATCTCTCCCTTAAGTAAATCCTCTGAGATTAAACTATTTTCCTCAAAACCTAGTTACATAGAACTATAATATTCAGGAGCATATTTGATATACTGTTCAAGTTTAAACTGAAGATAATAAATAAATTCAAGAGCTGATCAGTCCCAGCTACTGAATGGGAGGAGTCACTGTTGAGGTCAGAGAAGAGTTGCCACCAGTTTCCTACCATATCCCATCAGTTACTCACGCAGTTTTGATGTCCCAGACACCCACTGTGATTTCGTTAGATGAGACGTTTTGAGCTTCTGTTGGAACTTGAATGTGAATCACATATTCTCAACTAAATCAGGAAATGAAATTAAACATAATTTTGATCAGCTTTCTACCATAAGTGAAAGTTTTGTGTTTGTATATGCAGACACGTCTCTATGTATGTATGCAGTTTTTAGTTGGATTATTCTGATTGTCTGCCCTCCAGCTGCAGCACACTCACTGTATTTAAGATTGCTGTGATCTTCCCCTGTATAGGAGACTGTGACTGAAAGAACAGAAGACACATCCATATGTTCTCCCCAGTGCTTTTCCCTCCTCTGCTTCAGCACTCCCCCACATCCTGACACTTGCTCAGACAAGAAGGTCTGCTATTTTTCTCACTTCACAGGTTAACACAGTTTATTATACCACCATTCTTCAAAATTCACCACCCCTGCCCATGTTTGCAGTGCTGGTGCACTGCAGCACCTTCAAATATAACTCTTCTGTCTTGGGTGCTTGTGCATTGACCTTATCAACTTCTCTTGGAATGATAGTCATAAACAGCACTTTAAACACCAGATTTATTTAAAATGAAGTGATCAAGTGAGTACAGCATGACCAGGGCTCAGGGAATGTGTTTTTTATCCCTGGCTCTCCCTCTGACTGACTATTAAGACTTCAGGCAAGTTACTGAGTTTCTCTGTGCTTATATTCAGGGCTCAGACGCGTCTCTCTCTAAACTTCACAGTCCCAGAGACAAGGACTGTCTTTTAGTCCAGACTTGTAAAATGAGTGGCACAGTAAGGCCTTGTTAGTAGCTGGGATCTGTAGTTATTATGGCAATACCACAAATGCTGTTAACATTTTATAATCAAGTAACTGTACTGTAAATGTATTTAGAGCCCGACAGTCAAATAACGTAATAGATCCCTGCCACATAATCAAGGTTAGATTTCTCTTAAAACAATAACACAAAAGAAGGCATTGGAGTGTGGAGACTAGAGCAGGCTTGAGATGCAGCCTTTGTGATACTTGTCTGGCTTACACAAGCATTTCCTGCTTTCCATCTGAGCTGTCACTGCTTGACTTGCCCTCCCAACAGGCCAGGTTTACCAGCACCACACTGAGCAGTGGCTGACCTGACCTGCCTGTGAGGATGGTGAGCTCAAGCTCATGGTAACCCCAGGGCTTCTGGTCATCCCTGTGTGCGGGCAGCAAGGGTGCTTCTGCCTGAAAAAGGTGTTGTGTAGACATATCTGTACTCAGCAGATGGCTGAGAGTGAAGCTGCTCAACAGAGCAGGTTCTAGCATAGTTAAACAAATGGAGATAAGGGAGAGGAAATCACCATCTCCTAAACTGCTCACGATACTGTGTCCAGGGAGGATACTGCTCTCCCCCTTCTTGCAAAGAGGAGGTTGAAGTAGCTACACAAACATCTACCGACCTCACTTCAAGACAGAAATCTGCAGCAGAGACAAAGTAGGTGACAAACACCAGAGGTATGGTTTCTCAGATAGATAGATGTATTTGTAATTTCTAGGCATACACACATACTGTAGAGCAGAACTGGGACCTAAACAATTTGTGTGCATTGATTTTTTCACTAGACTCAAGCTGTTCAGTTCACCTCTGACGTCTCGTAGCAGAAATTTTTTAAGACTACCATGTGACACGAAGTGAAAAATCCCTGTTGAGCTTTCTCTATCACAAGTGTCTGCACCTCTCTGAACTTTCCCAGTAAACCATCCATGAGAAACACAATAATGCCACTTTAAGTCATTGTCTCATTTTCCAGCTGTTGGTAACGGACACACTGTGCCTTAGCCTGTAATGACAAAACTGAAACCATGCTCTCTGTGCTTATTGGCCTCTGCTCTTTTGAAGTGGGTCATGACATCTACACCAAAATAGGTCTTTTTTGGCTACAGCTGGAAAAAATGCACCAACAAAACACTTAGCTGAAATAGATTATTTTTTTGTGAGAGGTAAGAACAATTATTTTTTGTAAAATCCCATAAATGAAATGGTGCCTCTTTATGATTTTTAAATACTGAAGATTTATAAGGAGAAGCAAAAAAAACCACTCAGTTCAATACTGGGTTTGGCCTTTTTGTATTATAGAGTGAAAATCCCTTAAATATTTCAGTTGTAGGCACTGCTCAGTGAAATATCTTCCAAAGTGATAGGGTTGAGTTGGGTTGGGATTTTTTTTTGAAGAGCAAATGTGAGAACCAAGGAAACCCATCCAGAACTATGTATTTACACACTGTGTATGAGCAAACCAGTGCTGCTGGGACTGAGACTGCTTGGTGAAGATTAAGGAAAAGGCTATAGCCGTCAGCAGGGAGGGTCTCTCTCTTCTGCTCCTGTGAGTCTCACACATTGCCATAAATGACCATAAATGGCCTTTTCCAGAAGGACAATCCTCGATTAACAGGTAGCTGAGATAGTGGGTGGCATTTCAAAACCAGGCAGTGGGATGGTCCCAGCCTGGGGACACCATCAACATGTGGCTGATGGGAGAACCGCCCCCCCAGGTTACTGAGCCACAGGTGTGACTGCCCTAAATATTACCAGTAAAGAACTCTCTGTCTCAGAGAGCCAAGATTTGATATAATGAAGATGGTTTTGCTGTGCCCATCTCTGCTCCAGGGTGCATGTCCAATGGCCCTTCAGTGGAAGCCCCCCATACCATCTAGAACCATTTTGAAGGCATGTTACCCACCAGAGTTACCCTCTGCAAACGCTGTGCTGTTGATGCCTCTTTGTTTCACTGCTCACAAGCACAAAGCATGCAAAGAAAACCTTCCAACTCCTATTCAAAAGCAAACAGTGATAATACCCAGGAATCACTCCTTTTGTTTTCCTGTTATTTTACCCATCACAATCAGGATGACCAGGAGGTGGGGAAGGAAGAGAGAGCAGCAGACGTTTCCAAAGCTGTCTGGCCAAGCTGTCTGGAAGATGTTTCACATCTGGGAGGGAAACCATTCATGTATGAACTGCAGTAGTTACTTAATCCCTACACCCACAGAAAATTGGAGAGGAGCATAAAGGCTGAGGCAGTTCTGTTTGTTCCTACTGAAAGCCCCTGTTTTGGCAACCCAACACTGAGCTGAGGCGGAGATGTGCCTTTTCCTTCTTACCTTGCCCCTCTCTCCACTCCCTCACCCCCAATTTAAACTGGAAACCACTCAAATGCTTTTCTTAGGCCAAAAAATGTAATTCTTTCTAGGTTTAGGTTGTTGGTTGGGGTTGTTTTTCACATGAAAATGCCTGGTTATGTGTAACATATGGCTTTCATAAAGGTGGCTGTGTATTAAAGGCAAAAGAGAAAAAGAAAGAATGAAGTTTATTATTTTACACAGTGGAATGGACACCCTACATGGCTAATTCTTGAGTTAAATGTGTTTTCCAAGAAAATGTTTAGTCTTTCATTGAACAATTATTTTAAATACCTTGCCACCAAGAAAGTAAGGCAGTGTAAGTTTTATGAACATACATATATTTTTTTCCTTTCACGGAAACATTTGCTTGACTGATCCCTTATAGTTCCAGAAACAAATATGAGTGCATTTGCTTAAAATAACAAAACCACACACAATACTTAACTCATTAGGATGATTTAACGGTGGTTCAGTATTTCTTTTGGCTGAGTGCTCTGGATGAAATCCCATGTATACAGTCTTGTATTTTACACCAATACTTTTACTTCAGGTTATACACTAATCTCTGTCAGAAGCTGTGCCCCAAGTACAGTATAAAAAGATATCTGCTTGTGGAACGTCTCTGTCAAAGGGGCATGTGCAAAATAGGTTTTATAAATTAAACTTAATGCATTACACTTCATGGGTGTTAGAGCGCAGAATTGATTGAGATGGTAAGCCCATGCTCCCCACCACTTAAAAGATAAACAGTCAGTGAGCAAAGGATATATCCACAACTATGAGGAAAAAATTTGCCTCAGTTCTAGGAAAATTATCTCACTGTCCTCTTTCCTCTTCATGCCTAGTACATGTAGAAATCAAATGCGTTAAACTGTAAATATAATTAAAAGAATCAAAGAGACCTCATAAAATATATTAGCACAATCTCTATGAGTACTCCTCTGTACAAAACTTTGATTGGCTTCCCTCTTTATGTGCCAGAACAATCCTTTGTGGAATTTCTCCTTAAATACCTTTAATTTATATGTCTGTGGCTGGTGACACTCACACTTCACATCTCTGCAATACGGAGGCAGTTGACTGCAGCATTAGCGCTGCGTATTGAGTGTTGTGGCACAAGCTTCTCCAGCTGCAACATGCCAAATGCTATACTATGACCTCACACTCAAATTCCTTCTGCTTATAACCATTTAGGTACCAAACCCTCACTTTCCTTGAGGAAGGGTGTCAGAATCCTGCTCTACATAGGAGAATGTATTTACAGATCCCATTCTGCCATCCTTCCACAGATATGCTTCCTACTAGCTTAATTAGAGCTGCGGGGGAGTTTCTAATTTTTCTGGTCACACTTTATTATCCTCTGATTACTTGCTATTAGTCTTCATCTTTCTCTAGGTTCTGGGTTTGGGGTTTTTTTCCATTCTAAAAAATAAAATTTAAAAAGTGGCCAGGAATGAGATGTACGTTGAAAATCAATTTATCCTTTTGTCAAAATAATTCCTAGCTGGAGACGATAATTTCTTTGTTCAGAGCAGATACAGGACTATTGTCTTGGCCTTCTAAATTGGTTCACCATACCCCATGCTGTCTGTGAGTATCAGTATGGAGCCATGCACAGTAGATGCTGAATATACTCTATAACGGAGGTGTCCCTGTCTAACAAAAACTAACGCTCTTTTTTTAATGGGAGAGAAATAATGAGACAACTGCACAGCATTTTAGTCCACAATTCTCTATTTCCTTCCCATAAAGGGTCTCAAAGAAATGCAAAGCACCATTGAAGAGTTCAAAGACATACCTCAGAATGTGACTGCACATTCAAGGCACACTGACATATTCAACACCGGATAGCTGTATTGGAGGGGGAAAAAAAGAGAGAAAGAAAGAGAGAGAGAGAGAAAAGAAAGAAAAAGGCTCAGCATACAAAATACAATATCTAGTTCTACTGTGTGAAACTCACTGCATTCATTTTGCTCACTGAGAAAACTAGGTCCCAGAGTATAACACATACAATAAATCTAGCCATTTTTTTCTGTAGGAGCTGATTTCTAGGGAAGCTAAAAATTACTTGGTGTAAATGATGCAGAGGCTGATGCAGCTGAATTTATAAATTGGGTTGAAAAGTTTGACATGCTGAATTAGATTATACCGTATAATGCATCACTAAGTAATTGATATGTACATTACGGGCAAAGAAAGCCCCGCTAACTCAAGTGTAACTTTTTTCCTTGCATTATTGTGCAACTTGGCCATCAGCTCATTGTCAGTTGAACAAATTTTCAAAAGGAGGTTCAGTCCTTTATGAGCTGAATAAAACCACAATTTTGTTATATTCTGGTGTTAAAAAAAATAAAATATGGGATAAAGATACATGTTTTAAAAAATAGAAAATGAGTAGAAATGCATCAGAGCATTTACTGCCCATTTTGGGGTTTTGTTTTGGGGTTTTTTTCCATTTTTAGGGATGTTTTCCCTATGTTTGTTCCAGCAATGTAGAAGTTGAGATGAAATATATGCAATGCCAGCCCCAACTGGAGAGGTGACAGGGAATGCAAGGGAATGGGGAATATACAATTTCTTCAGTTAAAAGCAAACAATGGAACACAGATTTCTGTGTCCTGGGAGTACAACAGGAATCCAAAAAAATCCTACCAGAAAGAAAGCTCAGTTTTTACACTGAGATTTCAGTGTCTTTCCAGTCTTCCACTGATGATCCACATTTTTAAGGAGATGAAAATTTCCCTCTGCAATAACTAGTGTATCTGCCCTGATCCAATGCTGATTACAACACAGAGTCTTAAATCTCCGTAATCTGTCTGAAACGTTATTAAACATTAGATTACAGTGTGATTTGTTTTCTTACCACTTTACTTGCAACTTTACTGCCATTCACCGCCAAGAGACCTTGAACTGGAGGCTGCGGCTTTAATCTCAATTTGTTACACTAAAATGCAAAATTAAAGAAAAATGAAGAAAGTTGAATATTACTGAGGAATGTAATTGATAACATTGTGTCATTTTTGAGTTTCAGTATTATAAACTGAATTTTATGATACTCTACCCTAATAGTGACATATTTAACATTTTAAGACTGGATATAATAATTTTATGGGACAAAATGGGTAGTCTTAGAAGATTATACAGTAGCACTTTGTCAGATCCTTGTATATTAAATACCAAAACACTATGATAAAATAATAGTAAGAGTCTCATTTCATCTCAGAGAAGAAAATTCATTCTTAACATCTCATCTCTGGTTCAAGACCTCCTGGAGCTCCCTGATCAGTGAGAAGCACACCTCTGTGCATGGGAGTAATGGACAGCTAGCATTTGCAGCATACTGGCAGTTTTAATGTGAAAATGCAAAATAGGGGCATTTTTATATCCCAACAACTTCTGTTTGCTTCCAGGTAATTCCAGTTAGGAAGATGCCCAAAGGACATATGCCAAAAGGAAAAGGCACAAATAAGCTTTCAAACAGCACAGGAGCAGCCAGGAATGGCTCACTTTGTTTTTCCTCCCACATTTGACCCTTCCTAAAACCATGGTTATCCCTAACAACCTTCCTAAAAACATGATTTCTGCATGACTTGTATCATGTAGAAATCCAAAACTGTGTTCAGAGTGAGCTACCTTGCTGGAGTGTGGTAGGATGTCATCAATGATTACAATGTCGGTATACGTCTGTCATGGTAAAGGATGGTGACCTTCTGGACTGAGAAGGAGGAGTCATTCCCTGCTGTCAGAAGCCTGAAACTCTAAACCCAAAATAAACCCAATGAAAAATAAGATATTGATAGCAATATTAGATGCTATGACTGCAGTACGTGATATTAAAATGGCAGTAAATCTGCAGATGAGATGTAATCATATGTGAAGGGTACAGATGTACGAAGGAGGATAGCACAGGACTGCAGCCATGGAAATCTGCAGATCAGGTTACAAACTGAGCAATTCCATTGTGCTTTGTCTGCCTGACTTGCTATTCACCATCATCCAAGCAATGTTCCTCCTTAACAGTCTATCCTTAAAGTGCGTATAATAAAATGAGGCCATTGAGACTTGTATATGGCTGGCTCTCTCCGCTGATTTTAATTCACTAAGTAGAAACGCTGCACAAGGTCAGTATATGTGGAAAATCCATATCAGCAGAGACACAGACTGACCCTCCTTTCAGGAGGAAATGATAGGATTTCAAATTGGGTTTTCTGTATAGATGAGTAGGGTCCCAGAATGAGAAAGGTGTCTACAGAAAAGAATGGTGACTGAGATTTTTATACATACATATATAAAGGCTTAGAATAGCTATACCATGTTTTTGTTAGTTATATAGGTCTCTTTGGGATCTATAAAGATTGTGGATTCACAAAAATCAAACATTTCAGAGCTGTTGAATGAAAAGTGTCAAATAAATGAGGACTAGGGGAGTTTTCTAGTTCATTCTAACTGGGGGAAAAGAAAGAAAGAAGCAAAGAATCAAAGAAACAAAGAAAAAAATGGCTTATACTTTGGATATTCCTAAATATGAAAAGACAATCTAGCTACATTTGGTGTTCATGAAGGAGTTAATGTTAAGAGTTGACTGTTCTAGAAGGTTTTGTCCAACAAGCTCTGTGTGCCCCTGATGCAGAGCCCCAAGCAAGATACTTTATTGCTTAGATTTGTCATCTCTTACTGGTGAGATTTAGGGACAGAGTTCTTGCCCTAAATCCTCCCCACCAAATGCAGGTCAACAAAGGTCTTATTAGCTGGTGTATTTTCCTGGCTTGCTTTCAGATTCGCATCCCAGATGAATACCTTAACATCTCCACTGTCTTTGCCCCATTTCCTCCCTGGATTTTTGTGCACTTACACTCGAGGTGAAGCTCTCTTCATTTTAGTATTTCAGAGATATAGATATTTTTAGTTTATTTTTTAATTCTAGAGTATCCTATGATAGGAAAACTTCAGGGTGAAATTCAGGGAAACTCAGGGATGTCTGTCTATAGCAAGAGAAATAAACTAGAGACTAGCTCCTCTTGTATTCAGTTTAAACCTACTAGAAACCTTCGCAAATATTAAGGACAAACTTCATCCAAATACATTCTCCCTCCACCCATGGACAGTCCTGGAAAGAAAGGTCATGGCTGTCTTCCCCTTGGAAGATGATCACAAAATGATCTCTGAGATGTTAGTTTCAAGTACATGTCAATTACCCTCCCGCAACATTATTCCAGGGCTTAGTTCAGAAAAGAAGCATTTATTTAAATATGCCAGCTTTGTTCAAAGGGAAAGAGAATTCCCCTAAAGAAAAACACTTTCAAAACCAAAATGAACATCAATTGAAAGAAAAACTAAAATCAGTCCGCATTTATGGAACAAGAGGAGAAACAAAACCTGTCTGATCACACTGGAAAGGTACATGCACATTTGTAGTACAAAGCGAGGAAGCGAAGCTGGCTAATTTTCACTGAATTTTGCTTGTTTTCTTCTCAGAAAACAAAGACAGAAAAAAACAAACAAAACCCGGGGGTGGAAATGTGAAGGGAAAAGGAAACACTCACAAGAAGACTCTCTAATTCCACCTTTGGAGATGTCAGTGAACATAAAGAGCTGTGCTGGCAGAGGGACAGATCATTACAAGCATTAGGAGCCACAGATTCTGCACCAGGCTGAAGTCCCAGGGGAGCTGTAACACCTAACAAGGAGCAGCCAGCAGCACTGCCAAGGTTTTACTGCCTCAGACCAGTAGGGCAGAGTGAAAGGGGCCAGGAATGGCAGCGGGCTGGATTATCCATCTCAGCATAAGGGCGCTGCAGCAAAAGGAAGAGGACTCTGTGTACTTGCACAGTGTACTTGCTTGTCTAAAAATGACTCGCTGTGACACATGATTGCTGTGACTTGGCTCGCTGCTCTATCAGAATAAAAAAACCCCAATGACCCAAAATTCTGGTTATGTTCAACCGGGAGACATAAAAGCCCAGACACCAAAGAGGTCCATCCTGGAGCCGTTGCTCCCCAGCAATAATTAAAGGGAACATTTTTATATTACAGCAACAATATAGTCATGGTGTTTGGACTTGTCAAAACAAACAAACCATATTCAGTGAAATCTGTGGCACAAAAGAGCTAAGCAAATTATGGGGTAGAGGCGAACGTGGCCACACCATCAGCATTCAAGACCTGAAGAAAAGAGTGGAAACTTTCAGCATCTGAATGCAGGAGTGGAAAAGCTAATTGAGCACAAATGAAAGGATCTATTACGGCTGAGAGAATAAGTGAGAGTACAGGCAGGACAATACTCTCATTTATGATTCAAATATCCATGGATAGTGCAGTACAGCTTTAAATACAATTTACAGCCTTGATTACAAATGACTATGTGCATCAACTTGGAAGGAATGCGAAGACTGTGAGTGAGAGAAAGAGCCTGCCTTGTCAGAAAGGAAGGAGATGGGGATAAGTGAAGGCAGAGCTGGGCTGGACACTCAGAAGCAATTGGGATGTGCAGAATTATGAAATAGTGCTTTTAAAAACCTGAAGATGAACTGATTAGTGGGCAAGAAGGCTCACATTTAAAATAACCGAATTGCCCAGTGATAAGATTATAAAGGGAGATTTATGCTGCATAATCACAGCAAGATCAGGGGGAAGGGAGCATCATTCTGTCCCTCTGTCTTCCAAAAGCAAAATATAAAAATATGAATGTGGTAAAAATGATAAGTACTGGAAATGAAGAGCAAGGACAGGCTCCTACCTTTATGGAAAGCAGCAGCATCTTTTTTCCTCAGCCTACTTAAGATATTAAGATCAGAAACTGGTCTTAAACCACCCAAGTTATGAACTACTTTTTACCCAGAAACCGTTTCTATGTTCCTTTTTTAAAGCTGTGTTATGTCTTATGGACAACACATTACTGCTGTGAAACTGAGAATTAAATTAGAAAATAAAGTTTGAAAATTCTAACAATCTTATGAAAACTGTAACATGATTCAGGCTGTGTAGCAAATAAATTAGCCCCAGCCTCTCATGGATGAACACTGACACAAAAGACAGTGCACCCCGAGGTCACATAGGCTGTACGTTCTCATGCTTTCTATTCCACCTCCATTCCGAGCTCCAGAGGACATGGTGTCCCACAGCAGCTAGCGATAGTCAGGAAAAAGCCACCAACTCTTCACAGGTCAGAATTTCCCAGTTCTTCCAGAGCCTACCTGAAACCAACCTAAAAAACAGAAACTCACTAATAAGCAACTGGTGGGAGCTACAACTCAGCAACAAGGAGACAGGCACAAGCAGAACAGATGAAGTGGTGACCTTCATACCTGCATGACATCAGTACCTGAGAACTCGGCCCTGCTAAGCTCTTCACTGGCACTGGCTGTACAATAAGGGTAAGGATGCATTTACCTCTTACCATAGGTGGCCCCGAGATGCTGTTTCTTCCAAGTGGAAGTCACTCACCCAACGTGATCCATGCATCCATGACTGTCAGGCTTAATTACTTGGCAGGGCACCATATGCTCAGGAGTGAAACCCAAATCTAAAAAGCCTCCATGCCCAGGGAAGTGTGTAGCAGTCCCTCAAGTAAATAAACTTAAGGAACTGCAAGCATATTCTTGCTACATCCCAACCAGCTCCCACCAAATGCTCTTCAGAACCAGTTTCCAGAATTTGCAGGTAATAAGAATGATCAAACGCTAGGAATTAACTCTTCTCTCATAACCAAGAATCACAATCTTCATGATTATGTGCATGCGAGTGCATGTAATGAGGAGAAAGAAAATGAGAGGCTTCTTGATGACTAGTTGAAGACAATGGAGCCCTCATCTATGAATCCAAAAAGCAACCACAAAAAAGACAAAACCAAAGTCTCCTCTGTTTTCCTCATCATAACCATTTATTGCAGAGCACAATAATGCTGGGGCAAGTGTGTGTATTTTTACTTCTTTTGTAAAGGTTCAGCTGGAACCTTTCTTAAGCAAGACAGTTAGTGTGAGTAGCCAAACATAGTACCATTTCCCCACAATTATTCATTTTTTAAGGACATTGCTTTTGAAACGAAAAGAGAATGAAACTATATGGTATGTGCTCCCAGTCTCAGATTGGATGTGGAAGAAAATAATGACCACACACTGCTATACAATTAGGTCTGTCTTGGAAAGGAATTATACTGATACTGATGTTTTTCTAAGCAATGCCAGGTGGTTTATTCACCAAATAATGAGACACTAAATGGATCTAAAGATTCTTGGCAACTGGTAAATGCTTACCTTGGACTCCCCATTCCTCTCTTCAAGAAATGGTTTGCTTTTCCCAAGACCTTTCTTAAGCAGCTCCTCAGCTGTGATTAAAAGCAAATAACAGTAGACTAAAGGTTGGTTAACTTACACTTGTTTAATGATACAGCTCAGGGAACTGTGAGTGCACATCAGATGGCTCTCATTGATTTAGTAAACAGCGTCAGCCATTGGAAGACCTTGTTTTCGAAGTCCATAATTCTCTTTAAAAAACCAAACAAACCAAAACTGTTGAAGTTAACTTTTCTCTACTTGATCTTTGCCCAAAATCCGATTGAAAAAGAAAACCAAAACCAAAAACAACAACAAAACCCCAATAATTTAGGTGCATTATTGGCAAAAGCAACAAAAACATGCAGTCATTTTGCCCTGCGCTGCAGGAAGAGGGCAGACAACCGCAGCAGAGGAAGAGCATGCACCCATGGGCAGTGGCAGTGAGGACTGGCAGTGGCCGTAGCCCACCATGGAGGACCGAGGAGCCAGCCTCCTATCTGTCTCCAAAGCTGAGCAAGAAAGAGAAAGGCAGTATCTCAACAGGCTTACAGCACTCTCCCTGCTCCATGTTGACTGTGAAGCAAATTGGCTTCACATGGGTAAGAAGATAGACTTGAGTGGACCCAGCACCATCGTCTGCCCAAGCCCAGGCACTACTCATGATCTGGCACCAAGGGCCTCAGAGCCAACATAGCAAAACCTCTCAGTGTCATCCTGGGCCCTGGGGCTCAGAGAAGCACCAACTGAATCATCCCATCGATCACTGGGAAACACGATGTTGCAACAGCAGCTCGATCCCACCCCATGCTGCTCTGTCTTGGAGAACTGGAAAGCAAGTACCCTGGCTCCAAACACAACTGACCTGGGAACAATGTGCCTCTTGTACATACACAAAGAACATAGCGGATAAACCTGGGAAGTCAGGCTCAGTGTGGACTTTGTTTCCCCCAGTGCTGCAGATGAGTACCTGTACATCCAGGGGTGGACAAGGCCTTGTGGGCTGGGGTGGACACCAAGGACAGGAGGAGCACCAGCATCCAGTGGCTAACAGTGGCTGGACATTGCTTGGGTGAAAGGCTTTGCAGGAATGTGCCATTTCCAAACTATCAGCAGATGGTAAATCAATTAGACAAAGGATTTTGCTTCTCTTTCCCTTTGTCAGTTTAAGGAGCAAAGCACATTGTAAGAAAAATTAATGATGTTAGAAAAAAATAAAATGCTGCGAATAATTTTTGCTTATGGTTTCTTCTCCAAATACTTGGTATTTAGAATTAGTATTGCTTTGGCCTTCTCTGTCCAAAGATCACTCTCATTTCAAGAGATGACTGTTCACAGCTGGTGATTCAGAATTTCATCTATGTGAATACAAATTGATATATCTATGTAAAATCTGACATCTCAACTATACCTACTTAAAAGTCATTTTCTAGAATATTCCACAAAGCTCTAAACATACTGAACATTGCAAGGCTTCCCAAGAAGAACTAATTACAATGCTCAAATTAATATTAGAAGAAAATCTTGAAGCAATAGCTCTGTTCTCATTTAAATACGTGACTACTGTCTTCATAATGTGCAAAGCATTATAACCATTTATATATGTTCCAAGTGATATATTACTGAGTTGAACCTAGTTTCCACTTCTTTTGTTCTGGGTTCATAACCTTGCTGTATTATCTTCCATAACTCTATAGCTTGCTAATGCATAATTCAAGCCTCTCTTATTGACAAAAGGCAGCAGAAAGAAAGAATATTTCAATGCCACTTTCCCACGTAGATACTATTGCTTTCACTTCAACTGGTATCATTTCCATACTAAAGCCAAAACTTTTAAAGTATATTAAGTATCATTGTTGCAATTGCTTCTCCGCAATTGATTCACTGGGACAACTACACCTGTTTACCTCCATCTTCTGAGGCTATTTTATTGCAAGTTTTTTGTTGTTCTTGGGGTGGGTTTTTTGGCTTTGATTTTTTTTTTCTTAAGATGCATTTCTTGCCAAAAGAAGAAACTTCAGTTAAAACATTGTGAGCTAATATATGACATCAGCTTCACAATAACCTCTTAGCTGGAGCTTGGCTTTAGGACTGGTGTCACAAGTTTATCCAGATGTGTGTAGGGAACAGGACCATTTTGTGATCATTCTGCAATCCCTGCTCTAACCCCTTCCCTTCATAAAATAACTATGCACATAGACATATATCAAGTGCCTGTGCATCACTGACTGGAGGTCAAATTTGTCCTTGCAGTCAGCCATGCAACTATGCAAAAATCCCACTGATGTTAATGTAGTTGCTTCAAATACACACAGGTGGGGAGAAGATAGTTTGCCCTTTTTCCACATTGGGGAAGGATGGAGAGAACTACAAAGGCTTTCAGTCTCTTCTAAGAAACAGCTCACATCCTTCCAATGGTACAAAAGCAATATAGACTCATGGATAGATAGAATAATTAAAAACAATTAAATAATTTCTATAGAAATGGTGAAGTATCAAGCTTTCCACATACCCGGGCAGGTTAAGACTGTCAAGTTCTTGTGCTTCCATAAACCCTTAGCATCCTTTGGAAGCCTAAGAAGGACATGTCTTTCTTTATGTATACTGTAGGTCAGTGAGCAGATGCTCTTTGCTTGTACCAGCCCAGTGGAGAGATCATTGCCATGTCCTTTATGCACTCCCTGCATACTGTGCAAGGTGCTGAGAGGTGAGGCTCCTCCATAGCCTTCCTACACACCTATGCATTTACCTGAGCTGTGAAATCCTGTTCTCTCACATCTAATTTGCCTGGGCTCAGCCTGAAGCCAGACAGCCTACATATCCTGCCTGACCTTGTGGCAAGCAATGTCCACCACAAAGCCAGCACTATTTGTTTCACATCTCGGCTGCATTAAGAGCAGATGTTCAGGACAGATTGACTGATGAAATCAAGGGTGACAGGGCCCATCCCCTTGGCAGGTAATGCCTTTAGAGCACTGTGTGTCCCCTGTGCATCGCACCTTGCTTCTCAAAGCAGCAACTAGTTTGCCTCACAGGCAGCTTAAAGGCATTCAAGCGGGTAAGTGAGGTGGGCAGAAGGTTAATTTGCCCTTAAGCCCAGCTCAGAGTCACTTCTGCATGGCAACCCAGACGCAGCTTCTGCATCAGGAAATGTCTCTTACCATACGGTGCCCAGCACAGACAGACACCTACCTAAGAAGCCGTTCATATAATGAAGGAAACTGTAACCTTATACACAAAATTACTATGCCACACGTAGTACGAAAAATGATCAGAGGAGGTCCTAAGAGGCATCTGTACTTCCTGGAGTCACATTTACCAAACCAGCCCCAGTAATAAAATGGCTAAATCAACATCTAGGTAGGTTTACAGCCTTAGTGCTTCCTCCTATGCCACCTCAGCACTCACATGTTTCTTGCAAGTTCAAATTCCTGAAACACTGTAATTCTGGATACAGTCAAAATAATTTGTCAAAACTTTTTCCTAGTTTTTCTAAAAACTCTCAGACTCATTTTCTGCAAAATACTTCAGAAAATACAACTTGAAAAGCAAAATTCAGGTAGGTTTAATGGTGCCTCCAGCTGTGCCTCATTTTAAAAGTCCCCATTTATTTAACAGAACGAATGCAAAGCAGAATGAACTCAGTTACCAAGTAATTTAATGTCATACTCTGAAAAAGTAGGTGTTTAGGACAGCAACACTGCTGCCGCTTGGACCATTCCCCTTCTACTTGCCTCACCTTAAAAGCCATGTGATTCCTCACATCATGTTCTGTCAGTAGGGACAAAATGAAAATGACTTAAGTAGCTTTGCGGGGAACTCCTTACATGTTTCTAACCCTGAAAGTGTTAAAACTTCCAGGGACGGGGCAGCCACAGCTTCTCTGAGCGACCTGTGCCAGAGCCTCATCACTCTCAATGAGAAATTTCTTCCTAATCTAAATCTCCCCTCTATGACTTTAAACCCATTCCCCCTTGTCCTATCACTACATGCCCTTTTAAAAAGTCCCTCCCCAGCATCCCTATAGCCCCGCTTCAGATACTGGAGGGCTGCTATGAAGTCTCCACACAGCCTTCTCTTCACCAGACTGAACAGCCCCAGGTTTCTCAGCCTGTCTTCATACGGGAGGTGCTCCAGTCCCCTGATCATCCTTGTGGCTCTCCTCTGGTGAATTCACTGCAATTCCACTTGGGCCTGCTTGGATTTAACCCTAGCACTGCACTCAACCTAGCTCAGGGAGTTCCCGCAGGATTCTTGCATGTCACTTCTGCCATAAATAACCCCTGGCGAGGTGCTAGGAGCCCTTACTTGCAAAGGGTGAAGTGAGAGTTGCAGTGAGCCTTCCCGGAAGTCACCACCCACAGCCTAAGTCAAGCCGGCTTATTTATCACATGCAGGGTCCTCCAGGAAGGCCTGGAATATCTTCCCAGCTAAAAAACCTTGGGGCTCCTGGGCTGCTCCCATTGCACGGCTGGTGTAAAACCTGAGCACATTTCCATACATTTCTATTTCCTAGTTAGCAAATTCGCACAAATCCACCACTGCAAGGAGCACTTAGAGCCTGCCAGTAGACCTACCATTCTACAGATAGAAAATGTGCCTTATGTCGCACCTGCACTAACTAGGCTTCCTGCAGATTGTCTCTAACAATGAGGCCCAGGGATGCTCTACTCTGCCAATATTTGAAAAGAAAAAAAACCTTGGAGAACAAACAATCATTCCCATATCCACAGCAAGCTTCTGTGCACTACTGGGAACACAGCCACACAACAATGGATTTGCTACTTGACAGGAGACAGGGGTAAGGAAGCCCAGCAGAGGGGACGAGACACTCGGCAAGCCCCAACATGGACTTCTCGTCAACATAAACTCTTCCTAGCTGCCTGTTCCCACCACTGCTCTGCAGATGTCACCTCCTCCATGGTGCAACCAACCACCTGCATTTGCACTCTCTGAGGGAGAAGGAGAGGAACACAAAGAAAACTTTAGGAAAACAGTAGTCAGTAAGCTGGTTATCATTTAAGTCCATGGTCCTCCGACTGCAGTGACCTCCCACCGCGAGCTCCCATCTGGAAGAACAGATCCAGTATCCCGGCAGCATCAACATGACTCTCATCAAAACTTGTGGTAGAACAAAGAAATGGTTCAGTTTGCAAACTGCCTTTGCCAAGAGAGGTCTCTAGTAGAAGTCTGTTTATTGCAGCACCACTCCAGTGCTCTGTGGCAAGCCATAGGTCTTGGAAGCCACTGGTGCCTTTTTCATTGTCCCAGGCAAGACATAATGCTGCCCTGTCCCAGAAAAGTCAGTTGAATTCTGGGAGTCAGATGAACTGGAGGGCCAGTGTCCCTTTTATTTTGTGTCATACCTGAACAACGAGTATTTAGAAGATAAGTAAATCATTTTTCTCTGCTTAGAAAAATCTTCTAAGACTCCTGTGGTGCTTGAGTTGATGATGATGAAATATGGCATGCAAAGATTTTCACTTACAGAAAGGGAACATGGGTACTTCACATTTTCTAAACTCAAGTAACTCACCTTTGTAGATAACACTGATGACACAGGAACAAACAAATCAAGCTGTCTGTACCATGATCCACAACTGGAATTTGAGATACAAAGGATTTCACAAAGGAGAGAGCCAAGTGTCTGAAGCCATTTTAATATTGGACTTATTTTCTTAACAGCTTTGAGCATCCCCAGCTCTTTTACCCAACATTCTATGAGACATCTTAAAATATTCTGTATTAGAGAATGCTATCTGAATGTACCCTCTAGCATCCTCCAAGGATTGCTCCAGTTCAGCAACTGCTTAAAACACTATGCCTTCTTTCCTGCCTTTTTTTTTTCCCCTTCCTGCTTAGGGCTAACCAGAGCCTGCTTGTTTGTTGAAAAGAGCAATGTGCTTTTCAAAATCCCTCGGGTATCGGAGAGACCCTTCAGTTCAGCCTCAACTACTCATAATTACAGTCCTAACTCTGGTTCACCCATCAGTCAAGAGAGTGAAGATCCAAAAAGGCATCCCCTTATTTTCTGTCAGAACATCATTCAGGCTCATTTCACAAAATAACATTTTTGCAGAGTAAGATGATTCACTGAGTTTAAATTATGTGCTTATTTTCTGAAGCTTCCAATCCATCTCCCCAGAAGCTGCCTGTGTATCCATCCTTCCTCCCTTTTATCTGAGCATCCTTTTACAAGGGCACAGGCCTCTCCTGGTTAGGTTGCAGTTTCTGCTTCACCTCCAAATCATTCTGCTCTCTCACACTGTTGACTTTGCCCTTTTGGGCAACTTTCCTGCTCTTTGGTGATTCCGGTTGAAACCTCTTGCTTCACTCCTTGCTTCTCCTTGGTCCTAACCTCAGCGCTAGCCTATCTCAGACACTGCCTTCTGTCTACTTACTTGAATTTCAGAGGGTCAAAACTTAGCCCCTTACAGATCTTTCACATGCTTTCCCCATCTCTTTACAGGGATTACCACAAAAGGTGCATCATGTCAACGCTTGGCAATCCCTCCGGTTGCAGGTTTTTATCTGAGTCAGTTAATAGCAGAACGCTGTTTTGCACTAAGAAGATGCTATTTTCCAAATGATAATTAAGTTCTTAACTAGTTGTTCTCACGTAAGCAGAGTCTTCCATAGAACGGGGGCAGCAATTTATGTTTTACTGAAGATTTAAGTGGATCCGAAATACAAAACTTAAAACTGTTTTGGCTTTCTAGTTTGCCTTCCATTTTGCAGTTTCCTTTATTCATAGCATTTCTGACAGAAGGAATTTAAAGAATGCAAACAGTATGATGGCAAGGTAGTAGCCTATTAGCTCTGTGGAAAAAGTTTCTCGAAGTTCGACTTTCGGTCAGTGCACAACAAAAATACTCCAGCATGGAAGGTCTTTCTTTCACTTGAGCTGTAATAAAGATGATCTTCTGCACTTTAGCTATAATAAACCACACAAAAAACAGAGTGAGGGAGAGAGAAAGAGAGAGAGAGATGGCAGATACACTGAGAATCTGCAGCGTAGATAATCAAACCCTTTATTGTCTAAGTTACATTAGACTTGCAACACCATAAAAACCTGTTAAGAGAAGAAACAGTAGATTGGTAGAGGTAGTAGAAAGTCCCTGTAACAGTCATAAAAGGGCTTTACAGGAGCGTGTCATGCCAAAAAAAGTTATCACTTGCTTAAAAAAGCTGATCAAAGCCCATTGACTAAATAAATAAGGAACACAACTCATTTTAAATACTATGGCCTAACTAAAATAACAAATCAATACAATACAATGATAAAGAAGAAAACAGAAATCGAGGGATTTGCTTCTGAAAACAGATGGTCTTTAAGGTTGGCTTTCCCCCACCCAACTCTTGTTTAATTAAGTGAAAATCTCATTTCTGTGCTATACACAGCATATAATTATTTAAACTGATTTCTCCTACTGTTGTTCTTCATGGAGCTAAATTATGATTGTAAACTTTGCTGATTAGTACCCTGGTAATGGCAGTGACAGCACTAGTTTCTCTGTCAAAGATTCTGGAAGAAAAACTCCAGAAAGAAGCTTTTGGCTCTAAATATTAACTCAGATTTTCTAGATCTGCTTGCCAAAAGAATACCATTAAAAAAAAATAAAGAGGAATTACAAATGTACGCTACACTTTCGTGCCCTTTTGGGTACAGAAGAGTTTTTAATAACTAAAACACAAACAAATAGGCTAAGCAACTAGCTTTTGTGCAGTCCTGAACTGTCACCATTACTTCCACTGACGGAAAATATGATTCAGAAAAGCAACAAAAGTGAAACAAAACAAACAAACAAACAAACAAAACCAAAAAGAAAAAAACCCAAACCAAACCGAGCAAGCTAGTGCAAACCCAAAATGATAATCATAAAGCAACACAGCAAAATAGTTCAGTTTTTCTTTTTTTCTCCTTTTTTTTTTTGGTGTACAATGGAATGTGTCTATGCGACCTCCCTCAAAATAACTTCACAGAACAGTTAATTACAGTCACTTAAAAAGTACTTGCACAGACATTCCTAACTACACCGAGACTTACAGAGGATTCTGGTATACATCTGGTGTAATAGCATAAGGAAAAACTAGTTTAAAAAAAAAATACATAAGAAAGTTAATTTGCATTGTTGCAAGTGTTGCGAAGTAATAAAAACTGTCAAGTAATTTAAAACAAGTAACAAGTAGTATCCAGAACCAATTACTGACTAGAGTTCTTTAAAAAAGCAACCCCCCACCCACCGAAACGGTTAGAACAGAAAGATCACACTTTAAGGTTTTTTCTGCTTTTTGTTTTTTTAAACAAATCTTTGTGTCAGAAGCCCATGTCTACAAAAACAGCACTATTCCGTTAATGTATTAAGTAAACTGTTGCTCTCACCTGTATTAAAGGTTAGCATTATTTCTGTACATGTAAAATTATTGCTTTCTTGAAAAATATATTTAGCATGCTAGGTTGTTTTTTTTCTTTTTAATCCGCTTCCTGCCTTTACAAAATGTTACAATTTAAAAAAAACAAACTAGTAAAGCTTTTGCAAAAATTTTCACAGAACATTTTCTTTCAAGGCAGCAGTAACTTTTGATAATGCATAAAATTATATGTGCAAAATCTGAAACTCTCAGAAATATTACCATCACACATAGTGTCACAGCAATAAGAAAAGAAAATATTTATATCTGTGGAATACATTTTTAATTGCTTACACTGCATGGTTTAACAACCTGTTATGTGCCACAACCCCACCTTGAAAACTTGCAGTTAAAGAGTTACGGTAGAAGAGGTATATAAAGCTTTTTTTTCTTTCTTTCTTTTTTTTTTCCTAACACCACCAGTGATCACCAAGTACGAGACATGACACATTTATATGAACATTAACCTGCCACCACAAAATAAGTTCCTCGTCTTGCCAACACGTCACTGGGCCCGATGCGGAGTGTAGCTGGCCTGCTGAACCAAACGCAGGAGCAGGAAGTACCTTATGGGCCCAGGGCTGCCCCAAGTTGCTCAGTGACACTTTCTCTCTTCTAAAGGTACAGATCAGCGGCGTTAGACAGCTGAGTGTTTTAATGTATTATTTCTCTTGTTTCTACTAAAAAAGTGAAGACTTCCTTTGTTGTGATCAGGTTGGAGAAAGTAGCCCTGTTACAAAAAAAAAAAAAAGGAAAAAGGTCCTGAGAGTAAAACACAGAAGCCTGTTTTTTTCTCTTAGTGTTCGACTAG
The DNA here is from genome assembly GCA_026283785.1 of Coracopsis vasa. NCBI lineage: Eukaryota > Metazoa > Chordata > Aves > Psittaciformes > Psittacidae > Coracopsis > Coracopsis vasa. Next base: position 50,321 of record JANHGB010052143.1, on the reverse strand, counting down.
CTTTTCTTTTCCTAAGCAAGAATAGAAGCTTTTCTCTGGAAGTGTTTCAATTTCCATATTCACATACTATTAATGGTGCGCAGTCAAGAGCAAGAGCACTAGAAATGCAAGTGGTCCCCAAACTGTAATGAAACAAACCATTGCAGAATGACGGTCTTTCTCTTTAGTCCCTTTAATCCTTCATCAAGCATTGCTTTCTCAGCACCAAATGCCACCTTTTCCCCGCACCCCCCATTCCTCCTCTCTCTGTTGTTGTTGATTCTTTTTTTTTCCCTTAATTTGCTTTTCAGCATGACAGGCAGTGGCAGTTTCATTAATTAATACTTCTCCAGCCCTCGAATCCACTGCTGTTTTTCAAATGTATCAAATAGTCATTGTGAGCATCAGGGAGGTTTTTGTTACAGTGCTTAACTTCTTCATGCTGTCCAAATCACATAAAGTTTAATTTTTCCAGTGTCTCAAACTTCTCTTGATTAATACAGATGCCTTGTGCTGCCACAGTGCTTGCCAACTCCACTGTTTATTACAAAGGAAATAAGGAACCATGGGACTGATTAGTACGTCAATTTATATATATCTTGTGTAGCATCTTCATTTATTTTAAGATGATTAACAGCGCAGAGGCACCCCCTCCTCGCAGAGCGCCGGTCTCGGTCTCGCTCAGTGGCTCTGGGCGAGGCGATGGCTGGCAGGGAGGGAGAGAAGGAGGGAGGCTGCTCTGCAGACAACGGGGAGCTGCCCGCCACGGTGGGGGCTCCTCAGCTGGGGCTCTAGGTTCCCTTCCGGAGACGCAGCGTGTGGGTGACCTCCGCACCACCGTGGTCTCTCCCCTGCAAAAAGGATGACACAGGGAAAAGCTCATTCTCACCTCCGCTCCCAGGCGCAACCCTCCAGCAAGTCCCGCTGGCATTTGTTACCCTGTATTAGCAACATATACACTCATTTTGGCTCAGTGCATCAGGAGGTTTGTGGGGCTTTTATAAGCATCTCCAGCTAAGAGAAAGGCGTGTCAGGCCTATAAACACGCCATGACGGACTAGGGAGAGAAAACTGCAATGTCTGGTGGACCAGTTCAGAAAAGGTTGCGGACAAGGAGGGGAAGAAGAGGCCTCCAAAAAGCAGAACTTTGCGCTACTCAAAAGGGATTCATAACTAGATCAGAGTTTTAAAAAGGCTGAAGTTTGAGGTCACAGCTAAAAGAAGAAAAACTGAATTCTTCTGCAGGTCTGTCATATGCTAAGGCAGCTTCCTCTTCTCCCCCTTGTCACCTCCCTTTTATTTCTTTTATTTTTTTTTTTTGCCAATTTTCATGAATAATTACCATGTTGGAGAAAAAAAGCAGGGATATTCTAAAAATCAAGCGAAATTAAAGATAACATCATGAATAAGTGGGAGCCTGCAGCTCCCGAGAAAAGCTTTAAAATGACATTTAGAACATCACTGTCGGAACAATGCAGTTTACAATCCTGATCCTAAAACAACATGGCAAGATTAATCTTACATAAATGCATTATCCTTAAGCTAAAGTCTTGATGAAGTGAAACAGACCATTTTAAATTAATGCAACATAAAATACGGCACCCATGTAAAATCCAAGGAAGTTTCAAGCTGTGCCTATGGCAGCCCTTGAAATAGCTAAAGAAAGCCCAGCTCTGGTTGACATAATGTATTAAGTGCATCTCTTTTGTTAATAGATTTAGAAAATTCCTAATTAAACCTGGCCCGAGATTCATGACATTTACCAGTCAAAGTTTGGTTTAAGTCAGAAAGATTTGCAACAAAATTAAAGAAAAAAAAAGCTGCTGTACAGACTGCAGTATATTTGAAATGTAGGAAACAGTAACTGAATGAGAGATGTGATAAAACTTCCTTAGTTGGATGCTGAATTTCCTGCAGTAAACCAAGAGAGATGCTTTACATTTTTGCACGGCTGCATCATGCCTGAGAGACAGAGCCACAATTCCAGGAGGAGGCATTCATCATTAAAATGTCTCGTATCGAACCAGCTCCATGTACATGGGGGAGTGCAGCAGGGTTTTTCAGAGCCAGGGGAGGAGGGAAGCATGAGGGGAGGGGATGGCAGGCACCTTGCCCCAGTTTCCCTGAGCAAGAACTGGAAAAAGGGGCGTAGCTAGTGGCACTTTTTGGTGGTAGATAGCCTGTGGGGAGCTGGATGACAGAGGCATATCCTGCAGGCCTGGATCACACAGCACTGGGGACCATGAAAGTGCTAATCCATCCTACTCCCACCTGGCAGTGAGGCACAGAGAGGACGAGGGTGGCTAGACCCCCTCTTATGTATGGTTGCACTCTCAGTTTCACAAGGAAACAGCACCTGAGCTTCATGAATGCCAAAACCTACCTGGTGGCACACACCCTTCTACTTGCAGCAGTCCCAGCAGGCAATCAGGTTTTGAACCAGCCGAGACACAGCTGGATTGAATTCCTTCTGGAGTGAAATGATTACCATTCTAAAAAGGAGGCTTTCTTCACTTTCAGCATTTTAAAGGAGAAAAGCAGCAGATCTTAAAGTGAAACCTATAGCTTCCATACCAACAGCTCAGCTGCTTTCACACCTACTTCTAGGGCTTTTCAGCAGTTAACAGGAAAAAAGCAGTTTGTGCACATGTCAATATACTGGAGATATATTACTGCATGACACTGAAATAAATTGCAGTGATGGCTTTGGAGCACAGATGCCACTCCAGTGTGCTGGCAAGGGGAAAGTGTTGGGACAAGAACTACAGCTGCTAATCCTGTCTATAATGCTCCTAAACTAATGGACATACAGCACATGCATATTACTGAGATGCGAGTACAGCAGCCTCCATGGTTCCTTGATTGTTTGCATTATAATCTCCATATGTATGAACGAGACAAATTAGGTTGCCATTTATTTGTTCATTATCTATTATTTTGATTAATGGAATTCTTGTTCTCAGAATAACTATTTAAAAATAACATTTGCAATAATGAGGACTGAACTATTAATCATGATCTTCAGAAGAAACTCTAGAAGGAACTGGGGCAGGGCATTTCACATGAACAAATGTCATAAATAGGGCTTCCAACAGACAGTGCTAGAATTTCAAATGCAAAAAAGAAACAACCCAACCAAACTCAGACACCAGAGGTTTAAGTAACTTTTCAATTTGTTTGGGGATTTTATTTACATTTTGGGGGTTTTTTTTTGCTCTTCCCTTTCTCTCCAAAGTTGCTTTTAGGACAAGGAGGGCTGCAGTGATGCTGGACTGTAAAAACAGCTGAGGTAACAGATGCCCCCAGCCTTTCTCCCAAGCTCCCTTACAATATATATGTGGTGTACATACATATATATATATATACACACACATAGTGTTTTCTTGATGGTTCTTTCCAATCTGCCTATCCCCCAAACTCTATTATTTATGCTATCTCAAGTACTGAACACTTCAAGTACTATTTCAAAATACTTGCAGTGGAGAAAATTAAGGCTTATGGACTCCTTAATGAAGGTAGTTTACTCCTGTCACTCAGGACCTACTGCACAGCTCTCTCTTCAGTGAATGAGGCTCAAAAATTGTGGTGTTCAAAGCTGTTTCACAGAAAACAATCATTAGTGCCTTCTGGCATGAGGAAAGCTTCAGCCAGAGATATCCATGATATCAACAGTTCAACTTTCCTGGGCTATAGCTTTAAATTGATTTTCTGCGAGTAAAAGGGCGTTTCCAGAGAGGGCGCTTTGGAGTTTTGGGGTTTTCGCTTGTTTCACTTGCACAAAAGGCAAGGAAGCTCATGTCTCCAGTTCCAGCACTGCAAGTATCCTTCACACAGCTCCCAATTAGACAGAACTCTTCCTTGTTGCTAACCAATAAAACGTGCCTTTTGAGCACCCAATTACTTGTCCTTTAAATTTTTCAGAGCATATTGTTTGACACAGCACTGATAGAGGATAAACCACATTCCTAAAGCAGGCCAAGCTCTTGCATGTTTTTAAAAACACTGAAGTTAAATGCGAGGAATTTTTAAAGATTGCTATGACTGCTGTCACCATTTTGTAGAAGCAGGCTGGAGAGTCACTTGGGAATTGGGCTTCCAGCTGCAATGCTGCAGCACCAGGCAGTGTCTCTGAAATGACCCCATGCTTTAGGAGAGCTTTGCTTTGAGAGCTGCAGCAGCTTCGAGATACAGGCAGTCACAGTGACTGTTCTGAAAAGCAGCCAGCTTTTGTCTTGCCATGTATATGCAATTGGGAGTGCACTCCTCGAATTCATGCCTACTAAATCAGGTCTTTGGATGCTGCTTGGTGTATTCCAAATTAAGATACATATTCATTATGGATAAGCAAGTTTAATCATGGATATATTGGGATATTTAGCATTTATAAAAATATTCAGAATATTCAGTATGTTTAATATGGCAGCATTTCAAGAGAATCTACATGACTTTGCACAGATTGTATTGACTCGGGGTATGTAATGAGCATTTTTTGTCCTATAGACAAAGAAGAGTAGGAAATATTCCAGAGTTCATGGCAAATTAATTTCATGTAAAAATGTCTTTTTATTTAAAAAGCATTCAGGTAGAAGTAGGAAATAATGTTATGAAGGAAATGAACATCTTATTTCCCACACTTTGTTTACATTTCATTGGTGCTGAGAACAAAGCCTGAAACACAACTCAGTGCTAATATTATCAAGATGGGCTGTGTATGATCTTCTTTACACACCCCTATAGGTGGCCTACTTTTCAGTGATGCTGAACACCTGCATATTCTGTTGGTGGTTCACCACCCTGAAGTAGGTTTCCTATTTAGACACCTAAATATAGATTTAGCTGGCTCACATTTGAAAAAGCCTGGCTGTAGACCCTATTTTTAATGTGCAGAATTAGAATTATTCTGTGAGAAAACTGCTAAATAATGTAGCACTGTTGTAACCTATTATGCTGGGGGATTTTAAAAGCCTTACCTAACATTCTTTCATAAAGAAAACCTTTAGAGATGATCTTCTGATTGACTACAGAAGGAAATGGGGGAACTGTGAATACTTATGTGAATATTTTACTCTTTAGCAGACAACTCAGGGGAAGATCTTTTACCTGTGAGGAGAAAGCTTTATGTAAAGTGAATCATTTCCACTTAGCAGTAAAAAAAAAAACCAAACAACCTTTCATTCTCAAGCTACTGTATGTGGTTACTATTGTTTCTTGCTTGGAGCATGTGCATGGCACTTCCATAACTTGAACTGACTTTACACTGTAAACTCTCAAGAACAGATCTGTCCCCAATTAAGAAAAGAAGTGAAGACACGGAGTGACAATGTTTAAAGTGGGAAATCACAATGTTACCAGAGTGCTGCAGGCATCTTTCTCAGTGTGAGCTAATTTCTGCGCTTCTAAAGGCCCCTACAGCTGCAGGTAGAAATGAGTGTATTCCCTCTCTAACGTGCAGGGACTGTGCAGGTGGAGTCTTCTGGGGAAGCGGAAAGCTTCTCGCGATGAGAATGAGCAAAACAGCAGACAACTGAATAATCCTAACTGACACAGATGCTGACAAACCGAGACAAAGGCTGATACTGAGGAGCACACAAGACAAAAGAAAGGGAAGTGTCTCCTGGAGAAGTTATCATATTGCAGCTTCTGTGGAAGAAATACTGACTGGCAAGAGACGAAGCGATTCATGAAGCTAACCCCTACTCAGTATTCTGCTGTATTGAGAGACACTGTAATTTAATCAAATACTTTGAAGACAGATTGACATGGACGGAGACTGCAAGAGCAAGCTACATTTGCCGTGGAAGAAGTTAGTCAATAAATTCTGGCATGGCAGTAGTTTACAAAGACAAGATTATGAGTAAATTTATTGTGCAGTAGTATAACCTGAATTACAGGAAGAGCCCAGCACTCGATGTGGACTGAGCTGCCACTGGATAGATACAGTCATTTCAGAATTTTTTAGGTTTGACCTTATGTTGTCTTGTAGAGGGGAAAAAAAACAGATGCCTTCAGAATCCAATCACAACTACACATGAAATAAAAACATGAGCATGAAAAGATGGAAGAGCATTTTAAAGATGCTTAGGTTTACTAAGTCTACATTACTAAACCAACAAGAACCAAAGATCAGTTGAGCTAGTTTGCAGAGTTGCAGTGTACCACTCTGTCACATACTGCTACTGAGAGGTATGCCCCTGCACAATTTAATCAAATAAGCATCATAATGAGATCACTTTCATCTAGTTCTCCAATTACAACATAACTTTGCTACTACTGTTCCACAAAAGCAAAGTAAACATCACCCACAACTACTGAAGTGCTATGCCATCTTGACAACTTTCTGAGGGGAGTTGTTGGCCACTCCTATTGCCTGATGGCACTCAAGTACTCCTGCGGCAGAGCTGGGTTCCCCACTTGGCCTTTGGGCCAGAAAGATGCAAATACAACAGAGAGAAAGAAGGTGCCCCATGAAGGGCGCTAGAGCTTGCAATGTGGTGGTGCCCAGTGAGGATATTTACTGAGCCAGCAGAAACCAACTCCTAAACTTCATGAAGGCAGGACTAGCATAAAGATGCATTCTCCAAGCATGGCTGAAACCATCTGCATTCATTTAGAAAGAAACAGGACAGAAAAAGTGCTGTAGTCAAAATTAAACTAAAAACGTGGATGAAAGGAAAAGTGAGTTATGCTGGAAGCACTTTCACAATGGAAGAGAACTGCCCATGAGAAGGTGTGCCCTGAAACCCACCTGCCAATCTGTAAGATCAAGTGGGAATGTCCAGTTGGAAACACTGGTTTCCAAGGATGTAATATACAGAGAACAAATTAATTTTAATGGTGTTCTGTGCAACCACTTTGCCCTGTACAATTCAGAGTGCTGAGAAATGTTTGTTAAGACTGAAAACTCCACACTAGAAACCGGAAAGCACACCACCCCACAGAGTCCACAGAAACTGAAGGATGAGAGCCTTTCAAAGGCCAGATACTGGATATCAGGATACAAATACTCCAGAAAAATACAGATTAAGCTTAATGGTACTGCTGCAGTAGAAAATGTGTAGTTTTAAGAGCAAATTATATCTAGGAATTCTTTATGTACAATCTCAGTGTTACGTATTACCATGCATTACAATTACCTATGCCACCCAATCCTCACTAAGCCACCAACATGTCTATTTAAACACTAACTACCTGCTTTACAATTAACTGACTCTCGATATAACAGACTTCGATAAGACACTTAAAAGCTAAAAATCAAGCGACACTGTTATTATTTATGCATCTTATAAACCAGTCAGTGCATTCTTTATTGATGAGGATCACTGTGCAACTTTTTCCCAGCTACCACATTAAAAACCAAACATCCAATCAATTGTAAAACATACTTGTTTTGGGGCATCTGCGGAGGTGGTGTGAACTTCAGTACCTCGGAGTCCATTAGACTCAAATACCACTGTGGGAACAAGGGGGCTTGTTAACAGATGAACATTCAAGCTTCGTTAGTGTGTGTACATTATTTGAGACCATTACAGATTAATCACGTTCAAAAAAAGACACCAGCTACTAGCCTGTGGCCGGAAAATACCAATTTACCGTAACACTTACTGTAAGAGAGTGTGCTAATGGCAGCCTAGGGCCACTGCCCTTTTTAATTCAGACCTCGGCGCTGAAGAAAGCAATCACTGACAACATTAATTATCAGTGTGTGTGTAAAGGGACCCTCTTCTTGCATTACTTACCATTTGGCCTCTGTCATTTCTCATCAGATTGGCTTATGTATGCATCATTCACACTTTTCAGTAGGAACCTGCTAGTCTCACTGTCTCATGCAGTGCTCGGAGGTCTCCTGACACCGGTGGTTTTAGCCTCCTACAGCCTCAACCACAGACTGTGCCAGGTTAAAAATGGCTGGTAGGGATTTCCCATCTTAGGGCTGAGCAGTGTGTGGAAAAATCTCGTTTCCCGCAAAAATGTTCCTGTCAACATCAATGATGAGGCAAAATAAAGCCTTCTGTTGTGCTGAAAGGGGTACTTTGATTTCAATTTGTGCTGGTGGCAACAGAATACATTAGCATATTCATTTCTGAGTACCCTACTCTCTAATTAAAATAAAACATTTGCAAACAGATTTATCTCAAATGCATTGTGATTTTATGGAACTCGGGCAGGAATCAGGTAAGCAATATCCAAAGAACAAGGGTAATAGTCGTAAAACTAAAGAACCTGTCTATTAGATTTAGGTACCGGAATTACTTAGGTTAACATGGTATGTGAAATGTAACCTTGGCATTCTGTTAGCTAGATCTGAAAGCAGGCAAGGGAGGAAGCAAGAGTGAGTGTGAAAAGGTACCTGCGTGGGACCTCTGATGAGTCCTGAGGTGACTGGGTTGGGTAAAGCATTTTCCACATTCTCTGCAGACGCAGTCTCCTTGGCGTGTTTGTGTCCTGAGCATCCCTGTAGTTGGGAGGGAGGGAGGAAGGGAGGAGGGGTTGGGGGGAGAGAGGAGAGAGGAAAGTTGAGAAGAAAACATTATGCCAGAAGAAAACATCATTAGTATGTCTAATGTGTCATTATGTGAGGCTACCTTCAGGCCCTGGATGACAACTGTCAGCCTTCATCTAGGCACTGGCTGACAGGCCAGGCACACACAGGACTGCAAGAATGCATAAATTACATTGAATTAAAAAATGCTCCCCATGATGTGCCCGCACCAGGACTGGCATGTCAGGTGTGTGCTTTTCAGAGCAGCTGGATCCACTTCTCAGCCATCACCCAGCTTTGTCAAGCAGTACATCAGGCAAATCAAAGTGACTCCAGCGTGGTGGAGACAAGTCACATGGATAATAGGAAGTGAGTAGGACCAGAGCCTGACTGTCCCCCCCAGGCTGCAATACCTCAGAGACAAATGCAGAGCGAGCGGAGCCATCGCAGGCTGATCAAACCTTTCGCCCCTGCCTACCTGCCTGCCGGTGCTGCTTTGACCCCGGACCTCTGAGGCACAGACGAAAGACATCTGTGAATGAAAGTGTCATTCCGGACATTTTGAGCTGGTAGCAGCACAGCAGCCTTCCCCCAGCCCTGGGTAAACATGTTTTCTAGGCCATTAGCATTTGTGGAAAACCACTCAAACCTCTCCTTTTTCTCCAAAGGTCAGTTTACAGCATCTGACTTAAAGGGCTGGTCTTTGTCTTTTTGCTGCTGATCAAAAAAGACACATTTGACTTTTATTGGGCATTTTTATTATTAAAAAAAAAAAAAAGGAATGTTTGAACCTCGTCTTTTCTATTTTGGTAAAACGCCCTCCTTAGAAGGAAAGAGTTGATGTTTCCATTTGCCACTGGAATACTTTGGCTTTTAAAGAAATTCTCTGGGGGTTGTCAATGGAAGTGAAGTTTCAGATTTTCTTTCCCCCACCCTGTTATGGCATTTAAAAATAACAAAACTGTGAACAAAACAGTTACAACAAACCCACCCCCCCCAATTGAAAAATCAACTGCAGGATGCCGGAGGATTCATTCAAAATACAGATGCTGTGTCTGAAAATGAATGGAAAAAGACAAGCCGCCATATACTCTGCTGGTATGGCACCAAGGGTCCTCCGATGGTTTTCACAACAGCATATATCGCAAAGAAATGTCTGGCTGCTAAAAAAGCCCAATCCACTCACATATATATTTTTTTTCTAACAGCACCTCCTGCAGATGGCAGCACAGTCTGTATAATCTAGCTGAAACACACTCACTCCCGACAATTAAGCTCCTGGCAGTCAAATATAAGATGATGATTTAGGAGCAAATCCAGATCACGTATACACACACAGACAGACATGCACACAACCCCTCAAAAACCCCCAAATCACACAGATTTCAAGAGAGCTTCACCATACTATAATGGTACAGATTTGCCTTGTAAGGCAGTCAGGATTAAAGCAGATTTTCTGGTCTGTTACTAGCATTTTCTCCTCACTGGCCAGAACTACAGCTGCAAGCTTGAAAGCAAACAACTGAGTGAAGCATGTTGAAGGACCAGAAGTGGCCTTTGCCGGAAACACAGGGCAGGGCTCAGCTAACTCAGCTACCAGCAGAGCAGCTCCAGTGAAGCCTGGGAGACCTAGGTTCTGCAGATGATTTTTCTGCCACCTCTGGAAAGACATTTAATCTCTCTGTACCTCAGATCTCCCCCTGTGGAAGGTGAATACACTTGTCTCAGAAGTCATCATGGCCCCAACCCAACAGCTTTCAACAGAAGCACTGCTTCCACTTGAGTCACACATGAAGGAAGGTTGAGGATGCTATCGTGAGCCAGTCTACCTTGTACAAACTCTGAAGGTGAGCTGGTGAAGACTTCCATCTAACCCCTCCCTAGCCCTCACTTTATGGGAGTTATTTAGGGGGAAAAAATGGGTTGTTTCCAGGTGCATTTGCCATTGCTGCATTTCCTAAGGAGTGCTCCATCAGGCTTTTGAGAGTTCAGAGCTTTGACCAAAGGGCATCACTGCCAGAAGGCAATACCCCCATGAGTCATCAGTCAGGTTATCCTGTATGTGAACAAAAGAGGGTGGATGACTATAGGTCTTAGCAAATTAAGGTAAATGAATGTGATTGTATGAATGGGAGCTTCTGCAAAACTGATGCTCAAAGCTGCTCTCAAAGGAGCCCCAGGGAAAGAGTGCATCTGCTGCCATAACCCATCCTTTCGTAATATGGTGATTCATGTATATATCATGAATAAAATAAATAACCACTATGAAATACAACAATAAGATTCTCTCTACAAGCATTTGGGAAGACTGTGCAGTGTGAAATGAACCTAGCCTAGAGTGCAGCAATCTTTGTGTTTGCAGCCGTATCATAACAGTACATACAACTCTCTTTTCCAAGGACACACTGGAATAAACACAAATGTAAAACAAAGGATCCCAGAAATAAATCCAGTCACTCTAAAGGAAGTTGAACACTGCTCTACTAGACACTAAAATATTCTAGTGTGATCCAAGATGAGGCTGTATAACAAACACTTGAGTAAAGTCCACTGGGAACCTTCAATTGGGGAAAAAACCACAACAAATAGCATACCTAAGTGGCATTTCTGTTTGTCCTTTATGTCATGATTGCCATATGCACATTGCCATATTAAGACTAGATTGTATGATGCATACTGACTCAGAGAACACACAGCCCTAGACTGAGATGTCTCAGACAAAGTACATTTATCCTCCTCTATTTGCAGTTGGTAGGATCTCAGTCCTTTTGCCTGCAGCAGCTTTTTATTTTAGTGCTATGAAAAACAGCCATCATGTCAATTGGCTTGGAGAACCATCAACAACCTGGAAGTTGTATATAAAATGAAGACAAGATACATAAAAAAAAAAAAAAGAGGTTTCAAGTTCTGAAAATTTGACTGCTGTAAAACACTTGGAATGAAAGAACAGATTTCAAAGCAGAGATGGGCACTAAATAACTTCCAGTTAAAGTGTCTCTGGAAATCACTGCCCAGCAAAAACATTCTGGCAATAAAAAAAACTCTTTTAAAAAGCAGGCAAACAGAGACCTCCTTGGAAACCTTGCCCCTACTTTGCCCCAACAGTTCTCATGGTTTTTCTGGTGCCTGCATTCACTAAGCCACCTTCCACTTCCTGGCTTCTACTGTTTCTCTCCATCCCTCTTAACATAGTTGGGAGCACACTGGAACAGCTAGATTTCTTTGAGCAGACTGACAAAACGTAGTATTAAAGAACATAAAGGAGGGTGCCCAGGTGAAGGGACCTGAAGTGGAACAACTAACCAGTGGTTTTTAGAGCAGGAAGTGGAAACTTGAGACAACATTCCTAGGCACTGGGATGCCAAAAAGCAAAGTCAGCTAAACAAAATGAGGAACACTGACCCTGCAGTTTTAGAAACTGAGCATCTTCGTCTCTGCTTCCTTGAAAACCAGGAGCCTGATGTTAGTTATGATCATCATGCAGCTTCTAACCACCTGTAGAATGATCTACTCAATAAGTAACAGAATGGAGTGGCTGAAAGATGCACCTCATGGACTATTTCAGGTAGATTTTGCCTTCCTGTCTTCTCCAAAAGGCCTTCCACCAAGACCTGACCAAACACCATGGCTCCTTCCTTGCCTCACAGCTGCCAGAGTGGACAACTTGAACACACCTTCTGGGCAGTAGACTATACCTGTCCTCATGCTACCAGCTTCCAAATGTCCTGGATTTTTCCCACTTGCAAAATGGGGTCACAAGCTCCATTTCACACATGCTTTTAACAAAACAGAGAGCATTATTGTCAGGTGAGGACACTAGAACACTGATCTGGAACGTGTGCTCTTTCCATGTGGAGTTCAGTATTTGCACAACTTGCAGAAACAGAAGCGTATGAAAGAATGGGATGGGTCTCATTCTCCCGGCCCCCCCTACATACACCCATTTAAGAGCAATAAATCAGTGTGATTTTCAGTTTCCACTTTAATAAACTAATTCTGGCAGATCATCAGAAGACTATGGTTTCAAATGCAAACACATAGTTTTCTTTTTTGTTTTGTTTCTCCCCTTTTCTCTCTTGTTTTTACATGGCAGTTAACTGCAAGAAACAGAAGGAGAGCTCTGGTACTTTTGTAGTCCCTGAACTTTTAAACTGGCACAACTGTCTTTCCTGCTTATGTGTATTTGGTCCTACCTCTTCTTAATTTGAAACATACAAACACATCAAAAGAATCATTTGAGAACAAGGACTGCAGTCTTTGATATGGACAAGGAAGATCTTAAGACTTTTGTCAAGAAAGACAAAGGGCACTGACAAGTGATTATCTCTGTTGGAAGACTTGTTTGCAGAGGAAACTGAACAAAACCTCCAAAATAACATTACAGATAAGCCCAGAGGATGTTTATTTTGCCCGAAGCAAAAAGATGATGATGTGTGCCAGCACCAGCATATCAGGGGGATCTTCATGTGACAGCATCTGTGTAACTTTAGCCTGCTTGATGTGAGGGGACAAAGGAACAGGAATACTCCAGGTGGAACCAGATACATTTAACCTGTGACAGAAATGTCACACAGTGCACAAGGGGGAGGATGCTGCAATATTAGAGATCAGTAAACAAACCCATTCAAGCCTATCCAGAAATGATAAAACAAATGAACTTGTAATCCAACCGTTAAAGGGACAGAAAGAAGAAACTGCGAAACAGCGCATCACGGCTCTTAACAAAGCAAGAACAAGCAAGCTGCATTCTCAGCTATGGAAGGGTTTGTGGAAAGTATCTTACCTGTATGATCCAGGACAGGGCTGTTGGCACCACAGGTTTGGTACAATGAAGCAAGGTCCTTTGGAATGTATGTTTTAAAGATATTTAAAATGTCCAAACGTTTCTCGTGCCCATCTGATCCCAAATCCTGTTTGCTGGAGTGTAAAGCCGGAGGAACTCCTGCGGCGCTAGGCTGGGGCTGCAGCAGCGGACTCGCTCGTGCTACAGCTGTGCAGTTTGCCAATGTCCTCATCTCATTCCCAGCCTTCACATGAGACTCCCTCTGAGGCACCAATGGCTCTTCATGTTTAGTGTACTGCTCACTTTTACACAGAGGATGATACTGTGGTGGTGGGCTGAATTTGGCCTTCATGGAGTCAGATGCACAGTGCTTACCTGGAGGGGCAAAACTACTACTTCCTTGGGGAACCACATACTTTTCAGCTTGTTTACTGTTGGTGGGCTGTGTGCTAGGCCTGGATATGACCGTTGGAGTAGGTGTTACGCTTCTGCTATAGGCTCCCATTTGCATAAGTTTGGAATTTGCTTCATATTTACTTTTTTGTTGTGCTGCTATGCTGTATTGCTCCTGGGAATGGTTTAACTTGGGCTGTCTGTACCCATCCAGACCTGATAAGCGTGGACCACAGTGGCTGAAGGCATGACCATCCTTTGATTGATGTATATTCCCAGACTTCCCAGACATCCCAACAGAAAGAGAGCTGCTTTTGGACCCTGGCGATGCACTTGGCACTTGAGTGCGCGTAAATCTGGCTATGGACAAAGGCTGGCATTCCTTACCGCCCAGAACAGGAGGGGGACCGGTACGCCCACTCCTAGCCAGAAAGACCAGATTGTTTTTAATACTCTTGAATCCATTCTGTTGAACCCAAGGGGGGACCATCAAATTACAGCTGATTTTGTGCAAAATTCTTTTGTGCATCCACAGGACTTCAGGGTAGTAGGTCTTGTGACTGCAGAAAGGACACGGGTAGACAATTAAAGCAGCCTGTAAGGATGTATTCAGATTTTTATTGCATGAATTATCCCTTGTTGATTTTTCACTCAAATCGAGTGGAGCTACCTCTTGAGCTTCAGCACCTTTTTCTATCAGAGGATACTCCCTGTGCAAGTCCAGCAAAGTTTCTCTAGCACAACTAGTCTGCACTTCGAGTGACGTTTTCAAGTCCATGACCATGTGTGAAGATGTCTGTCCCACACCCGAAGCAAAGCTAGCAATGCTACTGGAGCAAGGAAGCCCCTGGCTGTAGTGAAATGCTGGCATCTTTATGTCTGCAGAACCTGTTATATCTTGGTATTTTGATATGGGCTCCCTGATGACACTCTCCAGTGCTGACACCAGGGCAGGAATCTCTGGTTTGGATTCCTTGGCCTCGTTTTCTCTGGTGTTGCAGCTTCCCAGCTTCGGGAGTTCATCCAACTGAGATGTTACCATCGGGGTTTCCTCTTCAGAAAACTTGCAGGGGTATGGCTTTTCATCTGAATGGGACAAACAAAAAACCATCGCTGTCATTTTATGCATAAAGGAGCCCAGAAGACAGAGCAAAATTCTAGATTAGAGTAAGATGATAGCAGGAGAAAAAGCAAACTTTGCTATTAGTATCGTAATGACATGCTACAGACTAAACATACTGCATGAGCAAGAAAATCTTGAAATAAGGCACAACAATTCAATTTACTTTTAAAGATGACTGTGAGGTCTGGATAAACTCTCTAATGCTGCACATTCATGACTTTTTGAAGAAAGAACAATTCAATAACATACCCAATGTTAAAATTCTGGGACTGTGAGAAAAATAAACAAATATGCATCCATTTAATGCTTTAACATAATGGAGCCAGATAAGACTGAGCTACTTAAAAGTCTGGCAGCACTTCCATTACAAGCCTCTATTTTCAAAGGGTTTATAACTCAGCAATAAAAGTTGGCTCCACATAGAACTCAAGCGTATAAGCAGGTACAGCATACAGAATAAACTGCTCACCGAAGAGGGACCTTTGCAGTGACCAAGTATAAAAGATGAGTTATGGAGGATGTAAATTTTGAATTTTCTGTTTATTAGTTTCAAGGAGATTTTTTTTTTTAACATACGTTTACATTTGAGTCAAACTTCAGGAAAATTTTATGATCGCTCGCTCGATCCACTGACAGATAAGGAATTCAACATTTTCAGCCATGCTGATTAAAGAATTCAAACCATTTTGATTCTTCTCATTTTCTCCTTCGCTTCTCTCAAGAGCAAATACATCTACCTAACATGTCCTGGAAAGGGAACATACTAGGCATTGATTAAAGCTGTTTAGGGTGAAAGAGAAGGATTTGTTTTGCTGGGAGCGTGGCTACCTCTGCATGCTCTCCCAGTGCAGATCTCTCATTGCTGCTGATGAAGCTGCTGAATCCCTCCAAATCAGTTCACAAATCAATTCCACTAAGATTTTCATCACAGCAGTAATGCTTGCTGCACGAATCCATTTAACATGTAATCAAATTGAATTGTCTGACAAACTTTGTTTCAATTAACATGCAGCTAATGAGCCACTACCAGGCAAGTGGCATGCTCCAGCTAAAATCTCACCAGTCCAAAGTGATCACTGAATCCCTAGGATAGGTGAGAATGGGAAGAGAGTGAACTGCTCTAGAGCTGCATATCCTCTTCCAACTCAGAAAAGCCAAGAAAATCAAGCACTGTTTTGTCAGAACAGAGAAGTGCCATAGGCATTATTCTGAACGGCACAATGGAAGAAGCTAGTCTTCGGCTGGAATTCCACTGCAAATAAAGTCTACGTAGGCTCACCTTCAATTCAAGCAAAAAATTCTTAAGCTCTTACTTAATTTGAGGTAATTAGGTTAAAAATAACCCATAGATGTGTGGCCTAGCAGGGCTGAGTGCTCACTCTGCTAAGACCATTTTCCTTTCAAACTCTCTAAGGAAGTAAATTCAGTGGAAAAAAACAAAACAAAACAAACCACAACCCAGAAACTTGTTTTTCCTGTGTTGCAGGGGCAAGGTTTTGGGAAAGCACATACCCAGCACTACTAGCCAAATTTAAAGTTTGAAACAAAGACACTGCATGCAGCGGTGAAATCTGACGCTGCACATCTGTGTTATTTTCAAAGCACATCTGTCAAAGCCCAAAATATTTGTGCTTTTAAATAAGATTTTAAGGCTCCTCTTTATGATCACAAGGAGTGGCTCCTTTGATCATCGTAGTAAATAATAAAGCAAAGCAAAACCAAATCATTTGGTTCTAGCAGTACTCAGCAGAGACTGAACCTACTGGCTATGCTGAGCAGAGCAGGCAGAGCAGGGAGGTGGGGACCAGGCCTGCAGAGCCAGGAGGTACCAGCCACTCTGTACAGCCTTGATGAAGGAGTGCACAAACAGACATCCTCAACTCCCAGGTTGCTCTGCATACCCCCTGATGCTTTCTGACTTGGTCAAAATCTACATGAGGGGGCACAGCTTGGTCTTTAGGTCTGGACTGTTCAGTTTACATCTATACTTGGGAATAAGGAGGAAGCAGAGAGACCCACAGTCCCATGTGCCCCAACAACAATGGGTATAAAGCCTGGTACTGAAACCTCGAGGTTGCTACAAATCTTTTGGCAGTATTGCTTTAGCGCAGCCATCAAAGAAAAAGGGATTTTCCAGGTGGAAAACATAGCACAGAGTAGGAAAACTATGAAGGCATTTCTGAGGTGTATCTAGGCCCCCAGCTGCCACAATGCTGAATGCATATGCTGTCAGTACAATATATGAAAATTTGTAAGGTTATGATAAAGCACAGCTTTTAACATCTCTTGGTAGTGTTTTGCTAGATTCAATTCCCCTAATGTCTCACATGAACAATACTGCACATACAAGGAATAACATTAAAAGCTTAGACCAGGAGCCTTAGGAGCAGTATTTGTGTTAATTACTCAAGCTGCACTTCTAGGAAAAAAAAAATGCCCCAAACAAAACCACATCCTTACCCTCCTTCCCCAGGATCTGGACAGACATGTTCTTCACCTGCAGGCCCACTCATACTTCTTCACCAGCAGAAAGCACAGCCTAAGCTTTTCCCTAAGCCCCATCCTGCTCTCCACCAGGGACCTGACACTCCAGGTACCAATGCCCAGGCTGAAATGCTTCCATCTTCCCCATCATAGGTGGTGATCTAGACTGGGCTGTGAGCAGGTAGCAAAATCCAGGGGGGAAGAAGAGATGCAGGCAAGAGGAGATGGTATGCAACCCAAAAATATCGAGCCTTTTTGGAAAAATAGATTAAATTTATTTCTGCCTGCTCCTAGCCGCTTGCCCCAGCTGAAAAGGGGTAGTAACAATCCTTTTAAATCACTGGTATAAAATATTGCTCTAACCAGTGCAGTAGAGGCATTACTGTCACCAGAAACTTTTGAGATTTTATTATGGCCAGGTCAAAGCAAAAGGCCATGAATGGGATGCCTTTTGCATGATCTCCAGAGACTATAACTCACATTCCCTATTGAAAGAGTTCCTGGCTAAGCATGCTCTCACTTTTTATCATATAGTCCCTGTCATCTTCTCACGTTTGTCTCAATTCCTTTGTTTCCTACCCAAACCAGCCATTTACCTGTTGTACTTAAAAGAGTAAGAAAGGTCCTTTCACCACATCCCTGAAATGATAGCAGTTTTTCTGTGTCACAGATACCTGGCCAACAGCTGAAGTGGAGAAATTTTACAAGGTGCCCAGCTAGGAAGTGGTGGCTGATGCCATCTTGTGCCTTCAGTTTGGCCATAGCTTCATATATCAATGGCATTGCAGGACAGCAAAAAGGAACAGTGGGAAACAACTACACTGGAAGCCATGGTCTAGAAACACAGGAACATTCAGGCATTCAACCAGTTCTTCAGAAATACATCTAACTTCCATCACTTAGTTACCGATCTCACACAGCCAGATAAAAGTGACTCCCCTTCTCCCCACACACACCTCTTTCTCTTCACTCTCACGTCCCCTTACATGCATAAACTCCACTTGTTTCTTCCTCAGCTCTGTTTCTCCACGAAACCAAGTTTCAGAACAGGCTGCACAGCTGTTTTAATTCATGAAGCTTCCTATAAAGTAAACTAGGCTACAAGTCTGAGGACAATGAAACTGTGATTTCTATTCAGAGGAGCAGAACTGGCTAGAAATTGGCCCCTTTTCTGGCTGGCATTTACAGCACTGTGAGTCAAAAGGAAAGGAGCAGATGCAATGTGTTTGATTTTTAGTAAACATTTGATACTGATTTGCACTTTGAGATGAATGCTGTGGCTCAATTTGAAAACTGGCTGCAAATAAATCATAATAAAAGCAAAGGATAACACGGAAAGGAGGTGCAATGTTGCAAAGACCTGTATTAGGTCCTATTTCACTTGGTATATTCTTTAATGATCGAGAAGAGACTCTAGACGGCATGCTAACTTAAATGTCCAGGAAATAGCATGTTTGGACGAACTGCAAAAATAATGGGGACAAGGAAATAAATGCACAGGGACTTAGAGAGAATAGAAATGCAGTCTGAAAATAATCAAATGAGATTCACTCTGGAAAAGAAAGCAGACTAAGACAAGTGAAGGGAAATGATCCAAAAAAACCCATGCAGTGGGAGGGCAAAATCTGGGAAGCAGCAACGTTGAAAATAACAGATGTTACAATAGACGGCAAGTTAAATGCAAGTGTTCCAGGTGAGGTTTTTCAGTTTAGCTTTCACAAATAAGAATATGCGTTATAAAAATAAAACTACCCCTCTGAAGACATTTACATGATGGCCATGTTGGTCACATTATTTTATGTATATACATATATGGGGGATGTGTGTGTATATGTGTGTGTATATAAATATACATGATGTATATATATATATAAACCAATATATATATATACCATAGTAAGAGGCACTGTGTAAAAGTTTACAGTAAGCACAATACAATGGGACATGGCGAGCGGGCAGGGGAGGAGAAGGGAAAAAAGCAGGTGTGCAGCAGAAAATCAAGGTATTTTATCCTGTGAAAGGAAGGTCCAACAAAAATACTCCCTGCTCCCAGGGTATCTGTGCAGATCTGCAAATACAAACAAGTCAGAAGGAGTTCAGAGGACTGCAACAGAAAAGTAACCAGACAGAAAATAAAGATGAAGAGTTAAGTCCCTCACATGGCTGAGGGAAGACTGGATTGTGACAGGCCAACGCCTGCAACCTCATCAGGAATGCCAAGTTCCGAAAGAGAGAATTACGTCACTCTGAGCACTGGAGTCTATCATGACCGTCAGATATAAATTCATGTGGGACAATTCACAGTGAACAGGAAAAAAAAAAGAAAAATAAACGTGTATTTGCAGCTTGCAAAATAAATGTCAAGAGAAGAGATGGAACATTGCTTGGACTATAAAACATGAATGGACAAAACACGGATTATCAATGCATGATAAAAATCCATCCTTTTCACGAGGATGTAAAAAGCATGACTGACTTACTCCTTCTCTTTGGTCTCCCTGCACAGCAAACCAAAACCCCTTGTAAGCTAACATCCATACACTACAACTGCATTGTAGATATATACCAAAACCAGCTTTCCTTTCAAACTAATTCCTGATGTGGTTAGCTAACGAAAGGACTCCTGGAGCCTTCAACTGTGAGCCTGTGACCCTCCGAATGAAATTTAACTTTTTTTACTTCCACTCTTTTCTTCCTAAATGGTACTGCCACTGTTGCCACTGTGATCAGCTGACTAATGCTTGGAGCCATAAATTCAACTTTTTTTATGATCATGCTGTTTTTCAGCTGTTTTTTCTTGCACAGTTGTTTTCACGCCTTCTGGAACAACAACATACAGATTTATTCCAAAGTCCCGTCTGCTTCACTCACTAACTTTACACCCCACAACTTCTAACTTTACCCACAAGATACTTTTTACCTTTGCTGTTGAACGCTTAAAACATCGTACAGCCATGCCCCGCGCATGATAACAGCTGAAGGGCCCTGTTATACTGTTCATCTCCTTCCCTCTGCAGAACTGGGGTACACTGCAGGGGATGAAAGCAGGACAGGCCAGCCCAGACCACCGCTCCTAACATTCCCCAGTCGTCATTTGACTAATCTCTCTGGCATTGTCCGGGAGGACACCTGCTGCTTGTGGAAACAAAACCCACTGGGCTTTTACAATCCAGGCAGCAAAAAACATGAATAGGCAACCATCAAACTAATTCAGTCAAGTTTGTTCAGTTCTGGGCTGCACATGTGGAGGCGTCTGAATTATTTTAGGTTACTGTTGTTCTTACCATCAGAGACACTGATTGCATTAGCTTTGCATTTTGGAAAGAATCTGAAAGGTCACCAAAGTGACTGGGGAAAAGGGCATAAAAATTTTAGTAGCTTAAATTTGAAACTTAGCATTTTGAGATGAGTGAAATCCAAGTCTGAGAACAGCTACAGGACAGCACACAAAAGACCCCTTTCTATAAGGTATTCCCTAGCTCAGTAAAATTACAAATTCCTTTGCACAGCAGAAATGTTTTAGAGTCATGTCACACTTCAAGCATGACTTTTTTTCTTTTTTTTTTTTTTGTCAAAAAGGAAAGGAAGGCCTGAAAACATCCCCCATCCACAGACGCAAGCGCCAGCAAGGTTACTGCAGTTTCAAGCACAATTACAGAATAGGCACCAACAATGTGACTGAGGAACTACATGCAAAAGAAGAGGGTATTGGATCCAGAATCTGTTGGGCTGAGGTGCATACTGTTACGTACCAGAGGCATGATGAAAAACAAGACTGAAAGTTCACAGTGAACTTTTTCTCTCCATCTGCTTGCCTATCATTTTTCCCTGAAGAATATTTGGTTTTGTTGTTACGTAGGGTACTAGTGCTACAGGACTCCCAAAGGCCAACTGGCTGCAAGAGCAGCTTCACATGTAAATTACTCCACTCTCCCCTCACAGAGTGTATTTTCATCACCCTCAGCATCGCACTGATGCGCATCAAGTGCAAAAACCTTTGTGCTGAAGCCCAAAAGCAAACCCTCTTCTACGGCCAGGTGCTTTGGGATCTGTCTCCCAGGTATCAGCCCTTCCAGAGTCAACACAGACTTTATTTGGAGGTGAGAGAAGGAAAGTGTCCACAGCAGAGCACATAATGAAATGAAAGTGCACGTGTGGGTAAAATGGCTGCTGCTGGCAGCGTGCCACAATACAACATTTCCAGTGTTCATCACATCTCTCTGCACCTCCTCAGTGGGGTTTTTTTGTAAGTCATTATATATATGGTGCATAGGAATTCTGGGCAGTGGCAGAGCTAGCGATGACTTACCAATCCTGTCACCTCTGTATTTCTCATAGGGGTCCAAGAGCACAATCTCTGCCCAGCAGCAGGGGAAAAGCCCCATTAAGTATATGTGCAGGCAAAGCTGTAGCTCCTATTATCATCATAGTATTTTCAAGAGCCTTTTTCACCCTTCACCCACACTAGCTTGACCCAAGGGTAGTTAAGATTTCAGCTGGGCTTTTGTTGGTTGAGAAGAAAGCTTGTCTTTTAAATAAAGAGCTGAGGGGAGTTGACATGGGTCTATCCAGCCTTACACAGCAAGGCTGCAACTAATGCTGATTCCTATACTGTCACCATATCTGTCTCGCAGTATATACACAGCTCCTTCTGAGGACATACCTCACAGCCTCTCTTTGCCCTGTGAACTTCAAGTACATCCTGATGTCTTCCCGTCCCACACAGGGCTGAGCTGTCCACGTTACACATGGCTTTTTGCAATTTTGTCCCCACCTTACAAAACTTCAAACCTGCTCTTCTTCCTTTAGGAAATGTAATGCCAAAGTGCATAAGTGGATGTAGAAGAAAGGTCTATAACTCCCACTCATGGATTAAACTGGATCAGAGGCACTTAAAATGTACAGGCACTTTCACAGTTCCACATCATTGTCTGAATCTCGGAAAGTGGTGAGGCAATGGTAAGTACTCATCTATAAATTATGGGTAAAATAGAGGGAGAGGTGAATATGTACACAGGACCAATACAAAAAACACTTGCAGTGACTGCTTGCCAACATGAAAACTGTACAATTTGGCATCGCTTTAAATGTTGCTGCTCGTAATACACTTAAAGAAAATTATGGGATATAAAACCCCTGGAATGCTCTGCAAAATTAGGAAGTGATTAGGCCAGATGATACCAATTTGACTCTAACACAGCTCTGTTGTAATTTCAGAGTTCACAGCAACACAGTATGAACTGGTCCAAAACGGAGGCAGAGTACTTCCAGTATGCTCTGTAGCTGCTAGGCATTTCTCCATGTGTGGCCCTGCCTGTGAAGTTTGGTGCAGGTAGAAGGAGGAAGAAGGAAGGGCGTAAGACTATATAACACAGCAGGATACACGATTAAATTTGAGAGGACTGGATTTGGGTAGGGGCTGTTGTGTTTTTTCAGTTTGGGTTTGTTTGGGGTTTTTATTGTAGTTTAAGGCACAGAAAGAGAAGTGCAATTGGTTTTGATGCATCAAAATGACTTGCAGAGATGGAAAATTATGAGTCAGATTTATTTCTTTTTTTTTAAGGAAGTGGCAGCCTGCCTGTACATCCACCCCAAACATAGCCCCAAACAGTCGTAAATCTTCCTGGAGATTTTCCCTTTCATTCCAACAGTCAGACTTGCCACAACGTCTGCTCCAGAGCGTCTTCTTGACCACCACCTGTGCACTTCCTTCAAGTGCGTTAAGGAGAAAGGCTTTCCACACCAGCACTGTGGACTGGCAGCCACCCCACACAGCTTAACATTCCACATCCAGTATTTCATTTCCCCTATCATTTGTTAAGCGTGGGTAGTGTATTGCCATACATCATAAAGCCCTACTAGAGCTGCTCTGTCTAAAAACAGAGGGTACAGCTGTGCTGCAGGCTAGCATTCTGCAGAAATACCTAAGCTTCAGTCAGCAAGCTCAGCATGGTAACAGAGGTAGCACAGTTACGGAAATAAGGAGCTGTGCATGACCTAAGTTGCCTTTTTGCTCCTGACGATGTCCATACTACCATGGCTTGTGGCTCTCTTCAGACTTGAAGCAACCAAGGAACTCTCTACTGTGCACGTCAGTCACATCAAGTATGGTGGCAAATCACAGAAAGGTGAATTTAGACTGTTAGGTATTACACATATGTAAAGATTCAGTAGACAGTACCCTGACAGAAAATCTTCTTCCTTCTGTTGGTTTTTTTTCAGGTTTTCAGAGGAAAGAGGACTTTGGAAAGAGAATGGAAGAAAATAGGGCTGGAATAGGAAAATAAGCCAGATCAAATTCAAGACAGAGCTGGACAGACTGAACTATCATCACCCTTGCTGAAGGGTGACATGGTTGGATCATAACTATCGCCATTACGTGGTGCTGCAAGGATGTGTTAGGCCAGATGAGGAGCTGAGCCCAGCAGGATGTGAGATGTGCAGTGCTCCTTCAAGGTATGAGAAGGCTCTAAGCTACAGATAGATCAGAAGTTGATTTGAACAGCTCTGTCCTGGATGGACCAAAGAGTAGCAGAGCTCCCAGGGAGGATGTGGCTGCAGGCACGAGGGCAGCCTGTGGCCACTTGACCAAGGCCACTGACTCAGCATCAACTGAGCTGAACTGCACCAAACACGATCTGCACATGAGCAGCCCTGAGCCTCAAGAGAAGGGGCTCAAGGTCCTGCCTGACAGACCCAGCTCCCCTCCACCCAGCCTCTGGCTGGCTGTCAGCACTGTTTGCTCCTACTGACCAATCAGGGCAGGGGTATTGGCAGGTTGGCTAATTGCTAGGTAAGCAGCCTTTCCTTTACCCTTTCCCTTCTTTCCAGTGTCCTCCCTTGCCCCTTTGTGTAGGAACAGAGGAAATGGTAACAATAACTATGGGAGGCACTTCCAGCAAAGTAAATGGCCTTTCAGACCTGGCTTGAAACAACTCTGTTGACAGCCTTACACAGATCACTAAAGACATCAGCCATTTACTGGCAACTTCCATAATCCCCTTGAAGAGCTAATAGACAAAGCAGGCTGGAACCTACCGCCACCAGCACGGCAGCAGAAAGGGCAGCTGCCTGCAGGCAAAATGTGCTCTAAAAGGGATTTTGAGTTTTAGCATTTTTCCTGACACTTTTCCTTTCATACAGAGAGGCAAATCTGAGAGCTCATGAGAGCATCAAAGTTCTGGGCTCACTTAAATCCTTACTTTTAAAAGACTTACTAATCTGTAAAGTGAACAAATGGAACAAAATAACTTTTAATATGCAATTTAAAAGATAAAATAAGTAAATTCCAGCATCTATTCATCTCTGGTGCAAGAGGAAGCCTTCTGTTTCGGAAAGCAGTGGGATGAGAATCATCCTGCAGTGCATGATGTAGCTCAAAAGGTCAGAAGACAAGGGAATGTCTCAAAGATGTCTTGAAAAAAGAAGAACCAGCTGCAAATGTGTTTAAATGATTTTTTCAAATAATAGAAACATTGTTATGCTAAAGGAGAATGGAGGAGAGAAATCAAATCCATTTGAAAAATGGCAGTAGCAACACATCACTTTTAAAATAAGCTTCATAGACAACGAAATAGCAATTCTGCACCTGTGAGTCATGATTATTTATATCACACAATCATTTTAATAACAGCTGCGGAAAATGCTAAAACGTTATTAAACACAGAAAACTAGCTATTGCATACAGCACATAGGAAGCTTCCCAACTTTTCCAATTGGCACCAAGGCTTAAGCTTTAAATGCAGCAGAAGCCCAAGAAATGCTGAAAAACACTGCCACAGGCTGGCTTAATTTGGAATTTCTCCTTTTCAAAGGGATTTAAAAAAGCCCTGAAACAACACACAGAACCAAAGCAAATCACACAACCAGAACTGCTGGAAAGTACTTCGGGTTCTACCTTTTTTTTTTTCCTTTCTCAAGCCCTCACTCTGTTACCTACCTTACAAACAAGTAGGGAAGTATGTTTGTAAGGGCAACTTACAGACTTGGTTTAATAGAAAAGAGGTTCTACATGTGCACCTGCAGCAGCCTGCAAACACCATTTTGGGCAAGAGGCTCAGTTAACCTCACTGACGTCTCCTGCCTTCATGTTGAGAGCAAGCCCTTTGAAAGCAGCATGAAAACTCCCTGCACCTGCCACGGGATTAACAAAGGAACATTTTAAAATGCCAGTGATCAGCTATCTATACGAGCTGTTCTTAAACAGGAAGATGCCTGCCACTGCAGTGCAAAGCTTTTCTCCTCAGACATGCTAACCTGGTGGGATGGAGGAGCACCTCACTGGGAGCAAGGAACAAGCTGCATCACTTCTTGGGCAAGGGCTGTGGCCTGGTGTATTTATGTGAGAAGCAGTCCTCACACCTCTCCTCCTGAGGAGCTTAAGTGTTAATTACTATTCCTGAGTGTTCCGGTCATACAGGGACCAGATTTTTTTGGAAACTCAGGAAAGCCATCTGCTTTCCCAGCAGTGCACGGCAGGCCTGGTCACAGCAACTCCAGCAGAGTCAAACAATGCACTGGGGAAGGACGAGGGGACCTGAGGTAACCGAACCAACCTCCCCACCCCACTGCCCAGGTCCTGTATCAGTTGCAGGGGCTGTTGTTATGCACATAAAACTCCACAGGGAAAAAAAGAAATAAAAAGAAGGATTAAGTTATCAATAGACAGAGATCCTCAGATCGCCTACGTCACTTACTTGCCACATATACACAAGCTTCTGCTACAAAAGGCAAGACACCCCCCACCCCAATCACAGTTAACTCCTTAAGACTGCTCCCAGACAGAAATAAAACCTGCCTAAAGAAGAATGGGTTTGAGAAATTAATTTGATTATTTCAGATTACTTAATAGCAGAAAATCACACAGAAAAACAGATGTTTGCCCAGATTATTTCCAAAAAGGGAAAGGTAAACAAATGCACGGTATGTGTGTACGCGTGTCCCCAGTAGCGTCACACAAAGACTTACTACCACAGCTACTCTGGCAAAGATACAGACTAGGACAATGTCAGAGAAATAAAGCATATTGAAAATCCTCTTCAAAGTCAGAGCCATTTTAAATCTGTTCACTCAGAAGCATTTAACCCCTGACTTAATCCACCTGCACACCTGACTACACACAAGGTCCAGGTGATAACTAGTCTTCACGCACATCAAGCTGATGTCAGTTTTAGTTCTTTAATCAAAAATAATGCATAGCTTCCCAAGCAACCGGAAAGTGTTGAAAGGGAGGTTATGTAGCTAACAGAGTTACCTATCCCCATGAGTTAAGTAATACACTCTCTGCTCTACTTCACCTTGGCACCTCCATCTGCATATAGGTAATGCTCTCAGTTAAAATCCCACCCACCCTATGAGTCATGTGCAGCAAATCTGACCTTTCCCTGCCATGAACACACCACCATAGCTCCCACGTTCCAAAGAGCACAGTTAAACCAGATCTTTACAGTGCGCCGCCTACAAGCAAA
Source organism: Coracopsis vasa (assembly GCA_026283785.1). NCBI lineage: Eukaryota > Metazoa > Chordata > Aves > Psittaciformes > Psittacidae > Coracopsis > Coracopsis vasa. The sequence continues at coordinate 23,613 of JANHGB010052143.1, read as the reverse complement.
CTCTAGTGTTGTCCCAGACATTAAATGCGCCGTTATTTCCCCCGCATGCCGATGTCAGTCCCTGGCTCAGCAGCTGCACAGCTAAGAGCGGCCGGGCAGGAGAAAGGAGGAGGAGAAAGAGAAAGAGGACGGGAGCGGTGTAGGAGTGGCGCCGGCTGCTCCGCCCGCCGCCGCCAGGTGGCGCCGCCGCCCAGCGGATGAGCCCCGGCGCTGTGCCTCCTGCTCCAAAACCCAACCGCAGTGCAAAACCACCCCCAATAAAACCCGAAAACCAAACCAAAACAAAGAGCAACAAATCCCCACCAAGAAAAGCAAAGCCCGCAGGGGACTGCTCCCACAGCTGCTCCTCAGGAACCCCAGCCCTAAGTATGGCTGACCCAGCTCAGCGGAAACCTCCCCTCAGTGTGCACGCAACACTTCCGTCGCCATTGGCACCCATGCCCTCTTTAGTCGGGTCCCTTGCACCAAGGAACACCGCAAAGTTGATGGGGGTAATAAAGTAATAAAATATTTAAGAAAACCAAACCAAAACAAAAAGGCAATAAACAAACAAAACAAACCCAAAAGGTCTTACCCCACAGAAGTGTTCCTAGGTGATGGCAGTGTGACATGAGATGCTGCTCCCAGGAGAGGCAGCCTTCAAGTGGGATTCATCCCTGCTTCACCAGATGCTCCAGGCAGCCCTATTCCTTCACTTTATACAAGATGATTACATCGACCACGCAGGTGCAGTCACTGGCATACTTGTGAGCACCTACGACCGCGCTTCCAAAGGACAGAGATGGAATCACCTCACAGAACCAGAAGAGAAGCTATGGGACTAGGAAGGGGCAGTCAGCATCCCATCACTCCTTTCACCAGCTATGAATTTGAGAAACCCAATTCCCATCCTGAGGGAGTCTCTGGACTGAGCTTCCTTGCCATCCATAATCAAACCCAGACATGCCATTATACCACTGTGCGATGGGGACACAAGTCATACAGTGACCAAACACAGCGGTACGGAGGGGAGCTCCATCCTCTCAGATAACAGACAGTGCCAGCAGGACTGAGGTGTGCCATGTTTAACCATGATGAGCAACACACCCTAGGTCAAGGTGTTTGTGACCACCAAGGAAATAAGAGAATGAAAACCTTCTCACAGATGAAGCTGCGTGTGGTCCCAGTGAACTGGGGTGTAATTAGAGAAACATCAGGAACAGAGACAGAAAGTGTAGTATTTTGATAGCGTTTTCTATATAATGTACCACACTATATGCATTTTTCTGTTTAGCGGTTGGTTTGTTTTTCAAACAAGAACTGCCTCGAAATAAATAGCTCCCAATAGGCTAATACAGGTTACTTTACAGGAAGCACCATGTTTGCAGATGATAGAAAAGCATCCATTTGAAGGGAAGCAAAACCTCCAGCACAGAGGTTTTTGACTTCTGTTCACTGCTCTTACTATTCAGAAAGATCTCCGCCAAAACAGGCCACAGTTGGAGCAGTCAGCAGTAGGATGAGGTAATGCCAATCTCCTCCTTTTTAGAGAGTTCTTCTTGATGCATGGTAATCAGTTAGCCCACATTCATCTCTCTGCAGGAAAGGATCACTTGAACTTTTGTAGCGCAGCCACTGGGGAAAATACAGAAACGTGGGAGAAGAAAATACAAAGACCTCACAAATGCAAAAACCTTTGCCTGCCGAGTGCTAATTGAGAGAACATTCTTGCAGATTAAGGAAGTGCTGTGGGAGTGGGAGAAGTTTCACTTACATACATACAACTAGCAGTAAAGCAAACCAGTGAGCAGCAATGTGAACAAGGAAAGAGGTATTTATGGAGATGGCATCCAACATTTGCAACCAGGTCAGTTTTCAACTAGTCTGGACTGCTGGATTACCGACAGAGGACAAGCTAAAATGCTGCAGCAACATATTATTATATTTAAAATATCTGGAAAGGGCATGTGAATAAAAAACTTCAGATTTTGCCAAATGTAGTGAGGGAAAAGCAAGAAGTACATTTTTATGTTCTGAATTCGACTTCAAGCTTAAGACGAAGACCAGGAGTTTGACAAATGGAGCCAATTCTTTATTCTCAGGGAAAAAAAAGAATAATCAAGGATTATGGGGGAGGAGGGCCTCCAATACAAAGGCCTAGGTATGTTAAAGCAATAAAGAATTTTGGATGCTCCTATTTTTTAGCATGAAAACTTTTTCATATGTTTTCATTCATAGGACACAGCTTTCAGAAGACAAGTATATTTCATCATGTTCTGCAAAACTTGGAAATGCTACCTGTCACTAGGCACCCAAGTGCACTTTGTACACTAACTGGCATCTGTCCTCCACTTATCAAGGAATGAGAGCAAACCACTGACTCTTCCCTTCCACTTTTCCATTTGATCACTGGGGAATGTAGAACAACACTAGCAAGGTCAGAACATGCAGGTTTAGGATACTTTAGGAAAGTTCAATAAAAAGCAGCACTTTCAAAGTAAATTTTTAAAAAATTGCCTGGTTTAAAGATTCAGGTTTAATTCACATAATCATTCTTTCATTATTTCAGAATGAAAGTTCCCTGCAAAATATCAGAACATAAATGAGCACAGAGCTTACCAGGGACTTTCCAAAGCTGTTTTAATTTTGTGTATTTGCTGATGAAATACTGGCTTTCCCAAGCTCACCGTTAACAATCCCTCTCTCCCCTCCCCCCTTTTTTTTAAAGAGCCTTTAAAGTTTTCTTTTGTCTATAATTAAGAAATTTTATGCTATGAGGTACCTCTTTTCATCTTGTTTAGGGCTTGCAAGCAGGCTTCCCATGAGAAGGGGAGCCTTAGCACAGTCTCTAGATTGCAGTGGTCTGTGTTTAAGGTCACAGGTGTGAAAGCCACCCTCTACAGCAGCACACAGAATTCAGCCAACTATGAAGCCAAGTCAACCTTTCAATCTCCACTGGGTTCACACAAAAGGACTTTTCTCCTTTGCCCTTCCTGTTTGAATCTTGCCGTCTATCTTTCTGCATTATTCAGCCTGTGGAAAAGCTTATTACACCTAGTTTTGCATTAGCCAAAACCATAAAGATGCCTTTTGGAGCCCTTTAGCCCCTACCCTTTCAGTATCTTGAGAACACATACTTCTTACTATTCACCAGTACTCTTTCTCTGCCCTTCTGTCTTTCTCCATTCCCTGCTTCACAAGGAAAAACATGCATCTCAGAGGGTGGATGGTTTTGTAGTTAAGCCATTCAAAGACATTCCAAGTTACAGATTTCGGTTTTACCACATAGTTTAGTCTCATAAATGACCATGAGAAAGTTGTTCAATCCCTCTGAGATCAAACTTGACTATCCTCTGGAAAAGGAACAGATACTCTGAAGTCAGAACGTCTCTTAGCTACAACTAACTGAGATTTGTCCTCTACCCAACTCAACTCTCCATGTTAAAGTCTTTGCCTTAAGTTCAGTTGTGTGGTTCCTTGACCACATGCCCTGGCCAAGACAGGGAACTTGGTGCAATGCCTCTTTCTGAAGATGAAACACACTGAAAATAGCCATGCTGACTGTAACTCCTCATCATATCCAGTCTTCATCATTTACTACAACTGCAACTTTACATCAGTTTGTAGCCTGGTTATTCTTTCTCTCACTCAAGTTAACTAGTTGCAGTGAAGTTTTAAGTAATTACATAAGGCAAAAAATGTTCTAGTCATTATGAAAAAAACAAAGGTATATTTAAAATAAACATCACTTTACATTCTCTTTACCCTTCTCTTTCCCTCGCATCTCTGAACCCCACTGTTCAGTTTTTCTCAGCGTTCTTTGTATTTTCAATGCATTACATTTGAGCTTATGGAAAGTCAGAGAACTTCCTTTAGGCAGTAACTCCTGCCCACGTAACTGAAGCTCCCTCAACCTAAACACAGAATTCAAGACTTCATTTAAACTACCAGGAATTTCATACGGCTGAGTATTACTGGCACTTGTATTGTGCTAGACGTCTTCTTGCTGCTTAGTGTTGGACTTCAAAGTGAAGCTGTTTTACCCTGTAAATCTTCTCAACAGGAACAACTTAAACCAGTTCAAACTATGGAGTCCTTTTAATATTGTGGTAAAACATAATCCTTGTTTTCCAGCAAATCAAAAGTACCATAGCAGCTCTTTTATAAAATGCTTCATTCTGTTTACGTAAAAAAAAGAAAGAAATGCATTGCTAGTGCAGTGCTGTACTCCTGTATTTACAATGAGAAGTGCCTTCAAAATGGAGCTGATTTTTTTTAGGCATTTTGTTTTGGTTCAAAATTGATCCACTACTATTGGTAGCAAGTTTAAGCTGTAATGCAAAGAACATAAAACAAAATTTTTAACAGATCTGTTTCTATGTAACCTAATTATTCAGGTTACTATCTGAGTCATCTTGTTACTAGGCTGAAAAAAACCCACAAAAAAACAAAGCAATACTTTGTCTAACAACATTACTGAATAAGAAGAAATGAATTATTTTCTGTGGAAAGCAGTGATTTAAACATTATAATAACACACTGCTGCAAAGACTGTTTTCAAAATATGCATATTTGGATCTTAAGACTCTTTTTAAGTAGCTTTCATGAAGTTTTTCTAGCCTTCATTTTGAAATTAAGTATGAGAAATTTAATGTATCAGCATAATCTCAGTTAAAGTTGCTTCCAAATTCTAGGCTGACGGGCTCTATTATCCAAGTTGAAAGGAACCAGGAGGGGTTGTGCAGAGTTTCTCTATCCCTCTGCCAGTCTTCTCAAACCCAAATCCTTGTCAATCTAGTTTTCTCCATCCTGTAGACTCTCACTGCAAGAGACGACTGCAGACTCAAAATGGAGATCCACCACTGAACAAGTCTCACCTCTCTTTGCAACACCCTCTGAGGAGGTTTTCCATTCCCCCACACTCAGAAACACCGTATCCACAGCCCCTTTTACTGTGATTGTCTTCTTCAGGGTGGGTGTCAACCTACCTCTTCTACCAAGCTCCTTTCTCCATCTAAGAGGATCTAAGAAATCCCTTATTTTGTGTGGCCTGCCCTCTAAGACATGAAGACTCGGGGTGATAATGGGTCAATACAGTCTAAAGATAGATCAGCATGCCCTAAGAGCTTAATAGCTTGTTGCAGAGAGCTGTAGCGCTTAATAAGGCAAAGAACAGTAACTCAGCTCCTGCAAGGTGCTGCTCACAACTGCTGGGAGGGGCACTTTCCAACTTGGCCAAAAAAAAAAAAAAAAAAAAAAGAGGAATTAAAAGAAAAAAAGGAAAAAAAGAAGAAAAAGAAAAAAACCCATCAAAGAAATACACAACTTGTGTTTATCATCATTTTACTACTCATCACTAACTCAGAGCTGGTGAACAGTACCTGCACATCCCAAATCCTAAGCCCATGTTTACCAGGTGATGCTGACCAGAGATGGAAAGGATAAATCACCTCCGCCTACTCACTGAACCAGTACCAGGACAGGCTCTCCAGCAATGGATACCATCTCCACCACATCTCCTGATCATCAGTTTAAAGGGAACACAAGAAAGCTGCTGGACTGGCAACTCTTCCCATTTCCCTTGCTGAACCAATCTCACCAGCTTGGCAGACAGTTACAGGTCTTCAGTCAGTCTCAACCTACATGTCTATCAAGCACTGCCAAGGAAGAGCCCTGACACCACACTGCAGCCTGGGGATACACAGTTTGGGAGAACGCAGAAGCTTGACCTTCTTAATTAGTTAATTCCCCAGGAGTTCGTTCCACGAACATCTGCTCTTCCAGGGAATGTCAAGTTTGGCTGGAAGAAGCAAAAACCAGTAACAAATCCACAGTATCCATAGGGCTGACATTTTTAAATGGAACTTGCCTGACAGTCACAATAAGGCCCTGTTTTCTTCAAATGACCTTGTCACAGCCCATCAGATTAAAACCCAGAGGAGCCCCACCTCTCCTATGCAGGGTTGCTTCATGCATGCCGTTTTCAGATTTGAAAAATCTGCAGGTTTATATTTTGCAGGGCAAGTAATAATATACAGGCCATTGCAGGCATACCTAAGAAGAAAAACGCTAGTACTGCTAGATCACTGCAGAGTTTGGGTTCCAACTTCTTTCCGTATTAACAAATATAATGATATTTTGGACCTGATATGAAATAACCAAAATTGCTACAGTGTTTCCCCTGTGAGCAAAACAAGTCAGGAATAGAAATGTATGAGCCACTGCCCCAAGTGCTCCAACGGTACTTTGAGGCGCATCAGACTGTGCTGAGCAGCGAACCATCCCTGAAGCGCTGTAACTTCGGTTAGACCTTGTAATTCAGAAATCTCCCAGTGACCCCATTATCAGCGTAGCATAGAGAAAACAGAGCTGGTCTCAGTATATGAAGGCAATGACTATTCAGGGAGCTTTAATCAGAAGGAATTTAACTGAACAAACAGCCATGGCTCCCAGAGAAGGGCCGAGGACTTTTAAAAATTGAAAGCAGCTGACCGCATGCTTTAGAACAGTAAGATAAAATTATTACACTAAACCCCTTTAATTAATGCATGCGACAGAAGCTGTGATTTTTAAACCCTAATCTCCCTGTCATTTCAGTTTTTAAGAAATAGTAAGAAGCACCCATCTGCTCAAGCTGCCACACGAGGCCCAAAGTTCTGTTCTCACACCAGTTTTGTGCCGGATGTCTCAATAAATTTACTGCTTATTTACATCAGCCAAAATGGAGAAGAAAGCTGCTGATTTCCAAAGTTTGCCCTCCTATAAAACCAGCTAAAATACATTTTTGCTGTTACACACACCATTTTCCACCCCAGAAAAGCAGGGGCTTATGTCGTCCCCCTCCCAAAAAAAGGAAGAAAACCCATAGGGCATTTTGAAAACCCTGGCAGATGTTTAATTACAGAGGCACTAGGCAGGCATTATTTTGAGAAGCTCAAACACAAAACGACTGTAGCTGACGACCAAATGGCTTAAGTGTCTGCTGCACCACTAGAGAAGCAAAAACTTTGCTAATCCACATTTTGCTAATTCAAACACCTAATAATTCACATGCAAGCAAAAAGCTGCTGGTAGCGCAACACGTCTGAATAACCATTTAACAGCAGGAATCTGTGGTGCGATCTCATGTTACTGGGGGTGTATTACGAAATACAGCAAACAGCAGTCAGCACTATGTTATGAAATATCAAACCGAACTCTTACTCTCAACATCTAAGAACAAAGTACCTTTTGTAATGCAGGTTTCTCCCCTCCCCCTGCCCCCAACACTTATTAATTCATGAAGTTCATTCATTTAAATAGGTCCTTTAGTCACTGATGTAAATGAACAGGGATCTACAGTACAGTCTGTGGGCTGTGTGGCAGGAAGAGAATAGAGATGGCACTGCCTTCTCCACTGTTATCTCCAGCTGTTTCTTACAAATTTCTCACTGATTCCCTGGAAGTTTTCACACTAGGTTCCAATAAAAAAATAAAATAAAATCTTTTATTCCAAAAGTTAGAAAAATCTTATTCTGACCTACTAAAAAGATCAAAACAAAATCTAAGAATACAGACACCTGGACCTGCAACTAAAATTTCTTGGATATGCCTCTGAATGGAACAGGACATGCCCCTTTGCTGAGTCAAATTCAGCAGCAATTAATCTTCATCCCTTATCCACCCTCACAGCTGAGAGTGAGGCATACGCGCTTTGCCATACTGCTGAATTGTGTACTGAGCATGCAGCAACATGAAATATTGTCTTAACAGATTTAAGCATGCCTCAAAGCACATTGTTCTGACAGCGCCTGGGTCTCCGTCATCACTCTCGTAACTATCAATGATTCTGGTTAATTTTACAATCACAAGAGGTACAAGCCTCCATCTGGTTAGTCTACATATTACTGCAGAGTTGGAATCACACTGATCAACAAAATATGTTGGCCAGTATTGCTCTGTTAAGGTGGACTGGTGAGTGGAGAACAGCCCTACTTTCAGCTGCTCTAAAGACCCGCCAGGAATACAAGGGAGCAGAGAATGAACGCTGGCAATTGCTCCCTGGGGAGAGGCACCTGGTGCTCCAGGGCTGCTAGATCAGGATTCAGGTGTGCCGGCAGGACTGCGTGGTAACCTACCGTATGTATCAGCTTCAGCCTCCTGAATGCCTGCACTGCTTATGGCAAAAGCATGCCACAGCTCCTTCCCTGGAATGGAGCTGAAGGGAAGAGATGTCCTGGATTAATGCCTGTGACTGAAGTGACCTTGTAAGCACAGGTAGCAGGGCTTCTGCTTTTTGCTCCCTGCTTGCGCAACCACCAAGTACACCATCACCCTCCCACAACAGAGTCACAGTATAGTTATTACAACAACGGAAGTGACTGCCATCCCCATCATCCCACACCAAGAAGCACTGCCTCACAGGTCAGATAGGGAAAGCAGCCATGGTGTCACTGTGAGGAGTTCCACACGTCAGGAGTTCCAAGGCTACATCCATGCCAGGAGCCACAACCAGACACCCATGAGACTGTCAGCATGGATGCAGATATCGGAGCAAGGCTGCAATTTGTGCTGTTACAGCCAAAACCCCCTTTCTCTGCACACAGCCCAGTTAGATGTGCCACCTGGTTGACACCTTTGCATCTGCACTAAGATTCCTTCCACCACATCTATATACTGGTCAGGGTGAGACACTGCTATAAAGCCTACCACAGACAATTCTGCTGGTAGAGCCTGCAATGCTAAGTGCATCTAGGTCTCCTGCGATAGAGATTTGCTTGCTCATCTTCCAATTTTGGGTTACTTTTGGCTGTTGTCACAGACCAGGACTCCCTTCCATTCCCTTCTGTCTTCGAGTACATGGTCTAGTGTTGATTTCTCCCAGGTCTGGCTGAGTTTTATTTATACCTTCTAAATATGCCCTTTGTGTGAACTCCTGGTAAGCAGCACATCCAATGCAGAACTACATTTCTGTAGACCGGTATCTACAGCACTTTCTCAAACAAGTTAGCAAAGATCACAATTACTGTGCTTTTAAAGCAGTGTACTCCATAAGCAAAACAAATGCAAAATTTAAGAGCCTCTTCTCATTTTGGACTTCAGAAAAACACTTCTTCAGTAGGACACTGAGTAAACAGACTTAAATGCTCTTAAAACTTCAGCTTGTTCTGTAATGTTAAATTTGCATCCAAGACTTTTCAGAGCACAGTATACCTAATGTACGATTATACAATGGAGCTCCCTTATGCTTACAGTTAGGAAGCAAAATACCTCAAGCCTTGCATAGTTTCTGTCAGGGTTTTTGTATTAACCTACCAGGCAAACAGAAACAGCCCATGAGCAAAGGGCAAGCATCCCTTCCTTCGTCTGCTTTAGCTGAGAACTCCCCACAGCTCTCTACTCACCATCAGCCATAGTACAGGATCCCCAACCACATTTTATTTCATTCACCTAATATTATTCTAAACATGTAAGAGAAGCCTGTTACAATCCTGCTGAAGTCATCGATGACACAACTATTAACCTCCAAGGAAGGAGAACTGATCCAAAGAATATAAACAGATAATAAGCAGTAAATTCAGAGCCTCTCCCAGGTCTGGACAGCTGGAGTTTTTAAAAACCCAGTGGCTTCATGGCATAAGCAATGAAAAACAGGTTACAGAACTCAGCAACAGGAATTAATAAAACTGACCAAAGGTCATATGTAGTCTATCAATCACTGCATCGTTTACAGTTCATATTACAGTAGAAAGGCATGAATGTTGTCAGTGTTGTACACTGGCTACTCAGACCTATCATGAATAATTGATAGAGGTTATCCATTTGAGTCCCAGCCTATTATTCAAAACTCTAAACCTGCTGCTCAACAACAGCAAAGAGCACTGCAGATGAAGGATGGAAGGGCACTATAGGGAACTATTTTCAATGATGCAAGCAGTGATGAGGGAATGCCGATCATCTGAAAACAAAAGCAGATTTTTTCTGAGAGGCAGGGCACTACCCTTTGTGAAGCAGCAAACCAGCATTTAATGTTTACCTATTTTGTACGATTTACTGTCATGAATAAAATACATCAGCTAATCTGTACTTCAGTTTTTCAGTCTTCAATCTCTTAAAAGTTTGGCTGGTTGAACTGAAGGCTGAAAAGCGCATTTGCGTCACACTCCCTTATGTATTTCACATTGAGCATCTAATATGCATGCTCTTGTTAAAGTGACTTTGACCTACAATCAAAGACTAAAGACCCTTACTGTTACCAACCCAGGTTTTGATGTTACTTTTAAAATAAGTAAACGATAAACCAGGAATAGCTATATTTACAAACTACACTGAACACCTGAAGAACTAAGAATGCCACACAACCTACACTGTACTAATCCTGACAGAGCCATTACCCAAGTAACTTTCTCCACGATGGCATTAATTTCAACAGTAGCAAATGGCAGCATGCCTTTAAAAGTTAGAGCAAGGTTAATATGCCAAATAAGATTCTATTAACTACTAACAGTGCTACTAACTAATGCCTTGTAAGACAGGGCAACTTATTTACAGTTCCCCATGACTGAAGAATCACCACCCTGGACTCTCTTAAGCCCATACCCCATGGTGCAAAACAGATCGTAATTTCATCTTAGATTTAAGAAGGTCAAGCTCACTGAGCTGCCTTTGTTTGGTTTATAATGTCAGAATAATCCTTTACTACAATGACAGCCTGAAACATTGAATGGGACTGTCTACGAACAGCAGCCCCACTGTTTACTCCGTACAGCAGCAGCTCATCAGCCACATTTGAACAAGCCACAATATAGTTACATCCTTTGACAGCAACACCTGAAACGCCTCCCTTATCTTCACACATCCCAAGACCCAACAGAAATGTAACACTTTTTCTATTAACTATAAGAGGCAGGTAGTCAAAAGAAAGATTTCTCTGCAAATTTAGGGACATCAGAGCCTGCTTTTAACTCCCTTTGCTGAAACACAAGGCCCTGTCTAGACACCAGCCTTAAGGCAGTCTCTCTGCATGTAAGGCAGGCCAGGGTATACTGGAAGCATAAGGATTGTCAAAAAACCTGTTTGGCCTTTGGTAAATTAGTAGTATATATTCTGTAGACAGCACAGTTCTTAGACACAGTTCTATGTCTGACAGAAGCAAAAAAAATGCCAGTCTTTTTGACAAACTCCTTGCCAAAAGCCAGCCTCTCTCCAACTCGGCCTGATTGGAAAACGGCCTGAAGAAGGGTGTGTTCAAATCTCCACTTTCTCCTACAGGGAGATACATCTTGTTTATTTTGACTGAGTTTTGGAGCCTGCATACTTTGGTGTTGTGGACTCCAAGATCAGTAATACTGGTTTTGTGTTTGCCGTCTTACAACCTCCCACTCATCATTTTCACCAACTCTGTGGTGCCACATTTTGACCAGAAACTAATTAACATCCTGCCTCAACAAAACGGCAGCACCCTTTCTCTCACGCTTCCTGTAAATAGCATAACCCAATCCCGCTCCCATCTTCACTTCAAAAGTGTTTTTCTCACACCAAGCTCTTGTACAACAGCTTGCGTGTAGTGGTCAGGCTGTAGACACCTTACACATGTACCGTGAGTGGCTCCTTTTGATGAGTCAGATTCTCAGCTTTTATACTTCTTATGGATATAGGCTTCCAGGCAAGTGGATTAACCCTATTTGAAACATCATTTCAGCAACAGGACAGTTGAAGAGACTGGATAGTTCTCACTGAGAAACTTATAGCTGAATTGGCTGAGCCCTTCGTAGAGTGGCAGCACAGGGAGAAGGGAAGACAGAGAGGGATACCAATCTGATTGCACACAAATAACTCAACACTAACTTAACTCTGCTGCTTCCATATAATTCCTCAGCTAGTTACAAAGTCAAAAGGCCCATACAATATTCGACATGGACAAGCAAATACAAACAGCAACATTCAGTAAATCAATTAGGAAGATTAGCTTTGCCTTACAACATCTGAGCAAAATACAAGATCTAAAGCTCAAATGAACTTCATAATGCAGAAAAAAATCTAATTGCACTTTAAAGAAAGCCTAGTAAAATTACTGCACAATCAGAAGGCAGTCATTTATTAATATGTGATGATCATGTATTTCTGTTCTTTTTAGTTAGGCTTAGATCTGAAATATGAGCCTTATATAGAAAGATGCTTTGATGACAGTCATTTATTTGGGAAAGCTTTTCCAGCCTTTTTGTTTTGCACAAATGATTTGAATGTTTAAAGCATTTAAAGAATTTCATATCTAGGTATTAATAAAGAGCTATTGTCTTTTCTTTTATATTTTTATTAAGCTCTTAGTGAAAATGCAGCTGCTGACTTGTAAGTGATTCAAAAATAACATATATAGCAAGCAGGCAGCCATTTTCACAGTCTGGCAAGTAACGCATTTCCATAAATAACAAAGAATACAGGGTCATGGTATCAGCTGTTCAGAAATCTTTAAAAGTCACAATGCCTCTAATTCTGCTGTAACTATTCGCCGGATTGTTTTTATTTATGGCTTTCCAACTGATGGGCTTTCTCTCTGCTGTCTTCTCATTTGACTTCCACATGTCTGTGTCCACACAGAGTGCAGTGGATAATACTGGCCCAAAAGTTGGGGGATTTATAAAGGTTTGTGAACAGCTCTGCATGCATTTGTGTGCACACACTGTACACACATTGGGTTATTCCTTCATACAAATGGACAGCTGCCCTGTTACCTGGCTCTTCAGATGCATGACATTAATTGCATTGTACATCAGCTTTAGATAATTAGACGCAGCTGTATGTTCGAAAATAGCAACACACAGTGGGAAATCCTGCTGGAAGATTTTGGTCATATGCACTTTCAGATTTCTCAGATATACCACTATCCACTCCTTAACGCTCTGGTTTGATCCCTCTTTAAAGCTTTCTCTTACTTTTCCCCCAGGTACTTTGTCAAGCATTCCACTTGAAAAAGATTCTGTGACATTGTCACTCAGCTTCTTTCCAATAGAAAAAAAAAAATTATGCTAAAAAACCCATGAAAATTAAAGCTGTTTCCTCAACAGAATCAAAAAGAAAAAAAAAAAAAAAAAGAAGTATTTTTTAGAAACAGAGATGATGGACAAGAAGCAGTTAATTTTTTCTTTGGAATGACATATGAAAGAATGCCTTTCACGTATTTCTCCCTCCAAAAAAAATCTGATAATTTTTCTAGAAAGAGACAGGAAGCTCCACTTCTGGGGGAGGAAAGGGGTGAAAAACAAACAAAACAGAACACAAAAAAATCCCCACTGAAATTGTCTCAGATCTGCTCAAATCATCTTCCACGAATATAAATTACAAGCCATTTTAGTTTAGAGGCTGGGTTTTGTTCATAAAATTATGAGACTATTATTATTTCTTATCCGGAAATATAAACAAGTCAGGTCTCAAGACATCTTGAAAGAATGGCTTGTTCCATTTTGTTGTATTGGAGGCGGTGTTTAAAAATGAAGGAGGAAAAGATTATACTGCCAATTGTAAAAGCACAAAAAGTCCACAAGCACAAAGGCATACAGAGAAATAAACGCAGCAAAATACAGAAAAATAGAAATAAATGTCCAATCTAACTGTATTATCTGGCATCCCATAACCAGAGCACAATATTAGTTTAAGAGTGTAAGCAAGTAGTTTCTTCATTGGTTTCAGGAGTTCAGATAGAGAAGACAGAAGAGTCTAAGAGAAAAGCTCTTAAAACGTGGTAACACGTTAACCCCAGCAAACAGAGCACAGTATATCCCTTTAATTTTGATGCATGAGGTAAGAATTTCCTTCTTGTTCCTAACTGCCACTAACTGTATTTCTGGTCTACTGCTTCAAGTGATCACCAAGCTACTAGGGGATTTCCTAAGTGGGATTACCCCTGCTTCTTCAGTTCCTGCTAGCTGCTTACGGCTGCACCTGTGACAATTTAACCCAGCTGGCTGTCAACGACCAGCAACCAAACATGAGGAAATAGCAGAGAGATTTAAGCTCTCTCAGAGGAATGGATGAAACGCAACCTCAGGGTGGGATTTCTTCTTTTGGCTGAAATTGGTAAGGATTTCCAATTCCTAAAAAAAAAAGAACTGAAAACCTAAGCTAGCCTAAAAACTTCCACCTTTCTGTCAAAAGAGACTTGTATTTCCATTCAGCTTTTGCTGAGGTACACTTGCAGGGTAAAATATAATTAAGCTCTCAGTAAGGGAAGAATGGGAAAATGGTTTCCCTTCTCTTCTCAGGAAAAGCCTTTTGGGGTGGGGGGTGAGGGTCACAACAGAACAGCACCACAGCTTAAAGTAAAGAGAGGCATAATTAAGCTTTCATACAACATCTGTACCACATTTGCACATGCACTCACTTCCAGGGAAGAGACAGACATCAAAACTAATGGAGAACATCCTAACTCCCCAAATGCAGGAAGAATGCTGCAGCCTTCCCAGCTGCGCTCTAGGGACTGTAAAACAAGAGATCAGTAAAGAAGCCTTCTCCCGTATTGCTTTTACTGATGTTTTTGCCCAGGCAGTGTTACAAAGTTCTTAAACAGATTTATCCTACTGTTCCATGTACTACGAGAGGCTTACGTGCACCAAGACTACTGGAAAACAACGGGTGTAGAATAAGCTTCATCATCTTCTGGTTGTTACGCACAGTAATTGGTTCCAGGGTCAACACTGTGATGCTGCAACAAAGGGCTGTAGCTTAAGGGTAAAGAATAAACAGCAGGAGTTAATGGAAATTCCGTTACAATATAAATGCCCCCAAAATGAAAGAAAGGCAGCAAATAAAATATTTTGTATAAGCACAACTGATCAGGAATCCAGCATGCAACCCTAGCTCTCAACAAGCTGTTAATTTCATTAAAGGAAAGAAACACAGCAAGTACTTTCAAGTATCTGTAACAAGAAAACAACACATTAAGATTTTGAACCTGGTTTGACAAACACAGTGCCTTGCATTGGGTGCCAGTTTATTTGTGTGAAAATATATAGGTAGAGAAAGGTGTCTGGAATTACAGTTTTTATTCATAAAATACTCATTACTAGGATATAGGCAACTTTGTTCAAAACACTATGCATGCTTGCTCCACTGCATCTAAACATCTGGGACAAGTTATGTATCTGGCTTTAGTGTCTTTGAAATGACATGCTATATTTAAACCAAGCGGTCCAGCCACACCAGTTTT
This sequence comes from Coracopsis vasa, assembly GCA_026283785.1. NCBI lineage: Eukaryota > Metazoa > Chordata > Aves > Psittaciformes > Psittacidae > Coracopsis > Coracopsis vasa. The sequence continues at coordinate 8,453 of JANHGB010052143.1, read as the reverse complement.
AAGAGTCAAGTTTTCAAAGTCCATCACTTTATCATTTTGAATCTTTCCATTCAGTGACACTTTTGATAAAAATGTATTTATTCCTTTTCCCCGCACACCAGGAAAGTGAAACAGAGGAAGAACTGCAAATGTCTTCTTTCGAAGTGTTTCTCCAAACATAATTATTATCTCCCGACACTCAAGCACTCAGCTGAAAAGGCACAAAGGAATATAGTCATCCTTGTGATTTACCAGGTGAAACACTAAGACATGCAACGTATCAAAACGGAATCCCTCATTTGTACACTTCACAGTTATCACTTCTCCTTCCCTTTTCAGTTTCCGCTGTTCTCAGGACCTGAAAGAAACTTTTACCTGATTTTCTTTCACCTGCGCTTTATCGCTGTGCATAGCTCTGAGTGCCGGGGCTGCTCGTGCAGAGTAGTGGCAGGGACATGGTGTAACCTCCTGCCCCAATGCACTCCCACACCCTAACACAAACAGGGTAACACTCCACTACAGTGCCTCCTTCCCTGGTGCTCCACTTTCTCTCCACGTGCACTCTGCGGTCACTCACTTCCTTTAAACAGCATTCATTTTCTGAGAGCCAGCTGTGCCCACATAGGCTGACTCCCTGCAGCATGCCAACCTCCCTGGCACGTGCTGTTCCACGCCTCAGCCATCCTCATGGCCCTTCTCTGACCAATAAGCTAACACCATGACACCATTTAGGTAAACACAACCTTTGCCTACCTCCAGCTTACTTCCTTGCGCCATTGATTCAGCTTTCTCCCAAGGCCGTCGCTAGGGATGCCACTCCTACTTAAACCACCTATAGGCTTCAGTTGACAAAAGCCTGAATCTGGATCAACACCTTCAAGACAACATCTTCCATCACCCCCTTTGATTCACAACTTCATGATCATTGCAACAAGCTGGATCAAAGGGAAATGCCCCCAGCGAGGTCCCATCCGTGTCCTCACAGCACCCAGCTCTCAGCAGCACCAGCCTGGGTGCCTGCTTTCTCCACAGCACTGCTGAGATATGATATACTTTGTCTCACTCTGAATTCAGACCCTGAACGAAAGGAATGTAGATTGGTTACCTTACAGTATATACTGTGTGATACTTTTGATACTGTGCATCAGACTGAACTTTCGCCAAAAAGCAAATTCACAGATAGGGTAGTTACTGCAGAAGACTACATTTCTGGCTTGTGCTTTTGCATACCCTCCACTTCCCTCTACAACAGGGATCTCTGTAGTGCTGTCAGCATCAGAGATATGCTTGGAAGTATCCATGAGCTTCCAGAATAAGTTGTTTACACCATTTGGATGCACCTCTAATAGTAACACATCAGCACTTTCCCATTTATGTATATTAACCTATACTTGTTACATACACTCCCACACTTCCCGATATTTTGCCTTGCCTTTCTCAAACCTTTTTCAGCTTGACAGAGTTTTTAATTACATGATGTTTCTGGCCCATTCCAACCCTCACCTCCACATGTATCATGTTTCAGTCCTTTTGGCTTCTGAAGGCCTCAAAGAAAGTTGCAAAACTGGAATTTGAGTAAATACTGTAGGAAGAGTACTTTCCATGACGCACTGGTTGAGTGAACTCGGTACTTCAACTTACTAAGTATATCCTAAGATATTAAAAAAAAAAAAAAAAATCATATAAAATCTTGCTCTAATCTGACCAAGAAAGGTCAGTCTAGCAGAAAATTTTACTAGCACATAAAAATTTCATTATGCATTAATAACACTTCCATTCCACTACAGGCCTTAATATTAGGCACTGCATGCTGATAACATCAGAGATAAAAAACCATGACAACTTCACTTGCAAAATAAAGTGATTATGTTTGAATCATAACCAGTAAGTCATGTCTGTGTGTATAAATTAATGAAATAAACAATATTCCGTATTTCCTCACGAACAACAGCACTGAGGCTTCCCTGTCAAACATATTTAGCACTACAGTAGCAAGTAAGTGATACTTACTTACATGCACCCAGTCCATTGTCCCATAACAATCCAAGTAAAGATTAAGTTTTTCCTGTTACAACTTTACCTGACATTCTGTGGAGGGTTTTTTAAGCTTCTCCAGGCTTCAACAGTACTTAAGCTTAAGATGCTTCTGGGAAACTGCTGCACATGTGGATACAGGCATGTGCAAGGACAAGAAACTTCTGCGAAGTATTATAAAGGGTTTAGGATTAATGTGTTCCATGTGCAGTATAAGCTGTAGTTCCTGAATTCTCTTTTAGGGAAAGAGAAGGATCTATTTGCTTCATTATCTACTAAAAAAGGCTTTACTACCAACCCAATAAAGGCTTAACCACAGAAAACTGAACATACCTTTTGTTCAATGGTGCTACTCAAATAGCAAAACATGCAAAAGGCAACAACTGCATGCAACAGCTGCTCCACCTCCTTGGGGTACAGCAGGGATGTGAAGAAATGAAGTCTTTTACATCCAATTATCATCCCAATTCACTGTGCTCAGTCTTTCACCATCATGACACTGGCATGCAACCTCTATTGTTAAAACACACAAAAAATGTTTCACAGAGTAGGAAAAATAAAGATGCCGCATAGACCCGAGGTTCACATTTCCAAAAGAATCCATATATTTCCCTTGTGTTGTGCTTTTTTTTCCCCTCCAAAAAATATTTAAGTTTCACTGACAGTAGCTTGCCTCAAATGCTGTTTAAGCAGTAAGACATCACAAGACATATGCTATCCTGAGATAACACACACCTCTGAAGTGCTGTTAGGTGTAGCTGATGCCTTCAACTGCCTGATGAATTTGTTATCTCAAAGAAACACAAGGTTTGGGAGTGCCTTATATTACAAACTAACCCCAAATTTAAAAAATAAATAAATCGGTGACTTTGTATCCTTTGGAGGAGGGGGGAGGGAGTGGGACAACAGGGAAGATGACTTAGAGCAACTATCACTAACTTACGGCTCCCAAACAAGACTAAAATTACAGCTGTGATACGATTTCATTTTAATGGTTATTTGTTTTTCTGTTTATTGAAGTGACAGAGCTTAAGGAGTATCTAAGGTTTGAGATTACAAACCTGGAAAACAAAGTTCTAAAAAGTAGAAGGGCAAATCTTCCCTCATGGGTCCGGCATGAGAAGTATCTCATGCTCTAAATCCATGTTAAATAAGCACCGATATCCAAGTTACAAGCATAATCTGAAAGAATACTTTTGTGTTTCACATGGACACTTTCTCAATGGAGATTCTACACTTCAAAAGAACAAGGTGTTGAATTTTTCCCTTGGCATCACTAAAGCGTAACTGAATCCATTAAGAGAGTACCCACAAAAGACAATTCTGATACCTGTTTCTCTCCCCTAATCTTAGCACCTGTAAAGTTTGTATGCTACAGTACATTTCAGGATATGCCATTTACACTGGCATTGATTACAGCAAAGAAAGATTTCTCTGTTCTTCTCTAACCTCAAGCCATTAAGTGCCAAGTAGTTCAACAAAGCAGTTGTTAATGACTCCAACCTGACTGCTCATATGCTTAAAATCAAGCCAGCAGTTATGAGTCTTGCTGGATCAGGACCAAAGCATTCAGCAATTTGCCAGTTCAAACTCATGCTGTCTATAAACACAGAAGACAAATTCACCATGAAAATAAGTTCCTTACACATTTACAAATCCATTCCAGGCACTGAAAATAATGTCTAGGTATTGGTCACAAAACATGGAACAGTAGCAGTCACACACCAAGTGCAACAAGGATCCAAAAGTCTCATGCATGGACTAGGGCATTGAAAATTCTAATGAAAAACACAAAAAGTTTTCCTCCGCAGTTTCCACACAATTCACTATATGCTTTTTATCTCCTTAAAAACCAAGGCTTGCTGCTGATAAATCTTGTAGGCAATCAAAAAAAAAAACCCTAAGAATAAAACAAAAAGTTATTGATACTCCCACTGTTAAGGGGTTCCCCTGACTATAGCTAAATTGGTTTTGACTTCTACTAGTATGACTGGTACCACAGTCAGCCCCATTCAAGTTAAAGCAATCCCTAGCGTACCTGAGACTACTGAGTTAAGAAGTAACAAACGTGAAGTCAAGCGATACCTAGTAACACTTGCATTTGTAAAATGCACCTTCAGAAAACAAATTATCTACCAACACTAGGCCAAACTGCGCATTACTTCTATACCCTGCGCAGCCCAGGGACACCCCAGGTTTCCGCTCCCACAGAATTTAGTCGACCATACCCACTGAGAGCATCTACTGCCAAACTCAACACATTAACAAAGAAAACCTGATTTTAGATGGATGAAGAGCAAACTGTGAACCATGATGTTAAGAGCAGCAGAAACATTTAACATCAAAGACACAACTCCCTCATTAGCAGGGGTTTACAGATCAGTATAATCCCATTGAACACAGCCACAGCACTACTGAAATATTTGGAAATCAGATTAAAAACACTAGCATTGCCATTTTCATTGCCTGAATCTTGTTTTACTAGATGGGGGGAAGGAAGTCCTTGCTCACTAATCAGAAACTGCTAGAAAATAAAAGCACTACACAATGTGATCTTATGACTATAAATGTCACAAAGCAGTATTTCACATGCTATAACTTGATGTAATAGAAACATCAGTACTAAGAAATACCAGAATTGCTTGCTAAACTGGCTTTTACAAGGCAGCAAGGCCAGGGTAAGTGTCAAGAAATGAGTGTCTTGAACAAGCCGAGTTACTATGCAGCTGGATGCCTGAGTGCACGTCCCTATATGCAGATGTTTATGATACTTGCTGAAGAAAAGCTAAAAGCCTACTATGAAAACTGCAACCCCTGTGGCAAGGCAACTGATTTAAACAAAGGGGTATTTTTGAATGCACAAACTGAAAACAAGATAGCTAACAGCTTTCCACACCCTTGGAATTTATTTTACAAAGAAATACTAGTGCTTGGTAAGCACGGAATGGGAATTGGCAATTCAGGAAGGACTGAACATAAAATACAAGCAATCCTTAGAAGCAGCTCTTGTGACAACATTTCCAAAAGCTGTGGAAGAAGTATGAAGAACTAATCTTGCTTTGGGCATCTGACAGAAGCTTCAGGACAAAGCTTATCCTACTATCGCCTACTTTTAAGAAACCACACTGACTTCCCTGCTTTCCGATAGATAAAATAAAGTATGGGTAAACCTATCTCTCCTTTAGCATCTTGGCACAAATTTTCTTTCAAGCTGAGCTATGCTTTGGTTGCTTGTATCACAGACTACAGCTACAATAAACTGTCTAAACAATATTTCTAATTGTGTCTCGTTACTGAATATGGTAACCTGCAAAAACAGGAACGTTAACAATTAAAGCTAAATCCAGTAAAAGTATCTTTGACATGCTGTATCAAAATACCCTGCACAAAATTTTTCAGTACTTAAACAAGACCCCAACAGAAATGTTTGCAAGGAATAAAAGCAACGCAACAGTCGGATTAATAAGTTCAAACTTCTGCAAAAGAAGTTGTCTCTGAGCAACAGCAATCTCTGTCTTGAGAAGTCATTCATTTACTGAAGTATCTCAAGCTCAGCCAGCAAGACTTAGTTCTGACTTGAGCTGACTGCGCGTTATCTGTTCCTCATCGCCATGCTCTGCTGGGAGAGGAACCTGAATTACTGTTTAACACTCTTGCTGGCCACCCACATTACAGGAGACTGAGTAAAACAGGACCTAGTAATGCATAATGAGGAATACAGTGGAAATTACCCAAGATGCCTACAGGGCAATCGTTAAACGTTCCTTAGTTGTATGACGTCAGGGTAATGCACAGCATTAAATGGTAATGACTACATTATCCCAAAGCATCGCTGCCCTGTTCCAGTCAAACACTTTTTGTATGAGCTTCTTGAAGCACAGCTCCCACCATCACCCTAAAATAAACAAGGGCCAGGTAACTTCACATGTGTGAGGTACATACCCAAGAGAGGTTTTTACCCACACCTCTGTATCTGTCCTATGGCTCTTCTCTCTCCCCTTGATACACACTTCAGTGATCTTGGTTGTCAGAATTTTTCTTGTTATCCATTTGCTTGGGATGATCAGCATAATTTCTATTTTCTTCTGTTTTCTCAGTTCTTCTTCCCATTCATGTCAATCCACAATTAAAAATAAATGAAAGCAAAAAGCTAGTGTTGATGGCAGCAGCACCACAGGAATATAAATATACTCACACATAGAAGATAGCCTCTGCAGTCCTGAGGAGTGCAGAAGAGTCCAAAGGGGAGGGAAGAGGCAACAAAGTGCTGCTGTGGAGATACACACAGGTCTGTACTAGTCAAAAATGATGCTTCAACCTGCAGTACTTTGCAGAGAAACTTCAGATCATGAGAAAATACCGCACTGCATGTGGATTTGCTACATACATCATGACCGGACTGTGTGCATTACAGCAAAGCAGACATAAGAGAAATTTCTGAATGGTATTAGGCATGTTCAAACCAGGTAACTGATCTAGTACTGATCCACTGAATGGGCTTTAAGGAACAGTTTGAACTTTAAAATCCCAAACAATGCTTAAGAGATTTCACTTCTGTAAGCACAGGGTCCTTGGTTCAAGTCACAGAAGAAGCTGGGCAGAGACATCAACTTGCTGTATTTAAATTCCTGGCATTAATCCCACTGGTGTTAACAACCAAAACAATTAGTTTGGGTTATAAAGTTGAGGGGGTTTTATATGCCAACAGTGATCCTCAGCAATGCCAAAACTAACTGGGGAAGTGTGTAATCCCAGTGTAATGTTTTTATCTCTGTGGTAGGGATCTAACAGAAGCCACTGAGACACTCTTCCTCCCTGAAACTACCTCATTTCTTGGAAGCCTGGGGCAGGAGTTACTAATTGTGCAGCACTGAGACATTCCCCAGCTTTTAATATGCTTATTCTGCAAAATAAATAAACTAAATAACTTCAATATACTTAAGACTGTACATGCAGAACAAGATCTTCACTTGGTGTAAAACACCCAAACATCACTGCCTTCAGTGGCATGACACTGTGGGATTTAAAGTAAGTGAGAATCTGGCATGAGAAGTATCTGAAGTGTAATTTCTTGATTAAGATATATAGTGAAAATGTTAGATTTTTTAAACAGTGAAGAGGACTTCCACAGAGGAACACTTTTTCATATAAGCAGAACAATGAAGTCCTGGCACTGGATACTGACAGCTTTTTTTCATGCACTCACTCTGGTAACAGAACATTTACTAGGACTATCTTTCTTCTTTGGAGTTACTATACGTTTTAATTTTTCTGTTTTCACTCACTTAGCTGGTTCCTTCCCTCCCCCAAATTACAGCCTCGCCATTTTACCGGAAAATTAAAGCAACTCAAGACAATTTTTACTTTTACTTTAAATCAAAAGCCTTATGAAATTCGGAACTTTTTGTTAGAAAGTTCCAGCTTTTGGATTCATTACGATTTATATCTGAGCAAAACAAAGTCCAAATTCATGCTTTGTAAGTCTCTCCTACTCTTCCTCTTTCACAAAACATGCTAATGTTATGTTTCTATTCAAGCACTCCAATTTACATATAGAATTTTGTTATAATATGCTTGGGATAAATGGTATGTGCTACATCTCTCAGTTTGTATAACCTGTAAGTAATTCACAAACAGCTGTCTCTTCTCCTTCAGTTTACTAATAAAGATACTAAAGCAATGTCTGGCCATGGATTCCTAAAAGTTTTTCAAATGTAACAAGCATGAAGAGCTCTAAAACCAGGCACTGTTCCCTTGTTTTGCTTAAGCTGAAGCCAAGGAAGGAGCTGAGAGTTCAGACATTTCAACAGATCAGTAACAACAAGCCAGTGACTTCAGTGGCAGGCGTGGACAAGGCAAGCTCTTGCTGCTGTCTCCCATTCATGTGACTACTCCACTGTTGCACTTCACATGGCAACCTTCTTGGAGTCACCAGCCTCTGAGCATAGGGCATCACAAGCCCTCACGGCTTCAGTGCGAGACACCCAGCACCCTGGCATTGCCTTGGAGGGTCTGAACCCCAACACCATCCCACACCTCTTTTCAGCCTCCCCTCCTCTTCAAAACCTCACTGCACAGCACAACTCCCTTCACCAAGGTCTTGCTCTTCTCTGCCTTCCCCCACTTCTCCTTCTCTCCCCCCCTACACCTTATTCCCATTTTGTCTCACCTCTTCATAGAGCTCATCACTTCGTGAGCAAGTCCCACCATACCACCAGTTAATTCCTGGTGATAAAACACAAATCAAACACAGCCACAAATGACTGCTTTGTATTCATTGTCTGTTGTGGGGTTTTTTAACATTCTGTGCAGTCTAGCAATGTGTGTCCCCCTCATCTAGTCAGCCTACGAGCTCCTTGAGCCTGAAGCAGTGTTGGTACAGGGCCCAGCACAACAGCTCTCACTTGCAATCAGCCCCTTCCTGCATTAGCCAGTGTAAT